>CM040246.1:129139233-129174371 GCA_022545495.1 Chrysanthemum lavandulifolium | reverse complement strand
TAACTAAGCTCTAAATAAGCTCAAACAAATGAGATTCAACTAACAAGCTATTATAAAACTCAATAACTAGCACTAATGATATCGATTAAGTATGTAAGCAAAGTAGTACTTATCCTGTTTGGACGGATAGGGAAATGATGAAAGGAACCAATTAACAAACCACCAAATTCAAGACCTTAGCAATTTTATGAAGATGAATTTTGTGAATTTTTCCTTTGGGATAACTGAAACCACTTATTGAAAATGCATTTTTTATTTTTAATAATTTTGTGACAACTAAATAGCACTAAAACTCAATCAAAACTCGCCTAAACCACCTTTCGACAAATGACTATGACAGATTTTCAAACTAAAGGTGAAAATGATTTGACACACTAAATGTTTTGATTAGAAACACTATAAAATCATATTTAGAACTTACTAAACTTAAGATCTAAGTGACTAAAACCTTTAAAATTTCAAAACCAACTCCAATCCAAACACCTTAATGATAATCAAAAGCGCTAATACCAACCTTTATAAAAACTAACTTAAACCGATTTTAAAAACTTAACTCAATCCTAAAAATCAACCATCTAACAACCGAATCCAAAATTCACTCAAACTGCTTTGACTTTTCCTTGACTTTATTGACTTTTTGCTAAACTTGAGATTAAAACCAATTCATTCAGAGTAACCTCACATAAGCTTACATAAGCTATATGAGCTTGATGAGTAACAAACAAAGCTTCAAAACAGCTTTTTTATAAAAGAGAATGCATGTAAATTCAATCAACAATAATTTAAATGAGAACTTGACTTGTATTAAAATTGAAAACGGATTACAAGACTTTAAATGAATTACAAAGATTAGACCATCAAGCAACTAATTAGACAAGAATAAATGGCCAAAATTTCTAATGCATAAGAAATCGGATTTAATTCAATGTGAGCCAAGAGGTCCTATTTATAGCCTTCAAGAGGTCTTGGATTCTTCATTGAAGAGCCTAGAACCTTATCCTTATCCACAGCCCTATCCATGTCACCATCTCCAATCATAGAGCTACAAATCATCAATCGAGGTGTTGCGTCCAACAGAGAGCTCCAATTAGCCACGCTGGTGATCTTATCCCCATATGTCAGAGGTATCTAGAAGCTTTTCCAAGATGCTAAGTACGAGGTTGGGACTTGGGTAAATGGTGGTGGGTAATTGGTGGTAAACGGGTAAAAGGATGTTTGGGATTGGGGAAGACAAGGAAGAAAGGGCGCGTTTGGATTGTTTATTATTAATCAAATTAGGTTGACCGGGTAGATGGGTTGTTGACTCGGGTAAAATAACGGGTAACGGGTAAGTATAGTGGATAACGGGTTGGTTGGTATTAAAGGGGTGGACGGGTTGGTTTAGCTTGGGCCGGGTAGAGGGTTTATTGGTTTGGGGCTGTATAGACTCGATTTGACTAGAAGTGAACCCATTAGCAATATAGTGGACTAATGATGTAAATGTCAAATTCCGTGACCAGAGGTGTAATCTGAATATCTTCCAAGGATCATTTTTGTCAATCTTAAATAGACCAAGGGCCAATTTGAAACTTTGAATCTTCAAGGGCCACTTTGCCAAATGTCGAAACTCGAGGGGCCGCTTTGACATTTCTTCAAACTTGGTTATTTCTTCCAAAATCATCCTGAGAATAAAATCTTCATAAATGCTCAATGTTGATCTTCCGGCTCGGCTAAAGCTCTCTCAATCTCTCGTGCTCGGATTTACATCTGATTTGGTACCTTTTTGTCTGTTTTAACATATCCGTACCTGCAAATGCACAAACTCAAGAAAACCACAAATATTAGCAATAAACGGCTCTTTCTTGGTTGTTTTGGGTTTTATTTGATAAAGAAATGATATGTGTTTTTGCACATATCAATCACTATCCTTAGTGATTATTCGACATCCGAACGTGTTAAACACCATTCATCCTCCGGGACTTAACGCACCTGTGAAACCACTATATTCCTCCGATCTTAATTGTATTGCTTTTCGAAATGCTTTGAAGTTTATTACGGTTGACCATTCACAAGTGGTTAGCTTGTGTGATTAAACTTGACTGCTCAGACTCAATCAAATTTTGCCACGGGAGGTCAGAAGCGTGTTTTAAAGCAATTTTCGACCTGCATTTGCACATATACCACTTTTGTAAATGCTTTTTTGTAAAGTTATCATAAATCAGAGTTCATTAACACTTTTCCTAAAGTGTTAACAACACCAAAAAATATATAAAACAACAAAACAATCGTAACGTTTTTAGCTTGTGTTTCCTTTAAGGTGATTCTTAAAGAGATACGATTTCGTTAAACGAGACGATAACAAAAATATTGTCCAAAAGTTTTTAAACCCTCAAGACATATCCATACCTACGCCTTTTCAAGGGTACTTAATAAATACATAAAAATCAACCATCAGAAACCAAGGCAAGACACCTACTAACTGGGGTGTGAACATTAATAAGTTCCCGAACAATGATTTAAAACTTGCCTTTGTGTCCTTGTGATTTGTGTACCTTTTCAAAGAAGCCATTTCATTTGTGATTATTGGTTTAAGTTCACTTGTCATTTTGCCTCGCATTTGTTTTGAAAACCGATTTTATACTTAGTGCATGCGCACTGCTCTTCCGTTCTACAAGTCCACTTTCGAGCTTGCAAATATTCCTCAGACGAGAGGACGCTCGCTCCTTCACCAGAATCGAGGAACGCTCTACCACCACCACCCCGTCAGAATGGCGGAAGACAAGCCGATGAATGAGCTTCTCCAAGCACCCATCGAGGGTTACGGAGATGTTATTGTTGTCCCACCATTGTGGCCGATACTTTGAGCTCAAAACCGGTCGCTTAATCTTGTAACCCAAATCCAATTTTATGGTTTTGAGCGGATGATCCTCATGCACACATTCGATGGTTTAACAAGATTGCATCTACCATCAAATACAAGAATGTCCCGCATGAAGCAATTAAGCTTCTGCTTCCCATTTTCTGTAGGACAAGCCCGAATTGGCTCGGTAAACAACCCCTCGCTCCATCGAGACATGGAGGATCTAGTCACTAAGTTTGTTAACTAATTCTATCCTCCATCCCGAACTACAAGTCTTAAGAATGAGATAATGAAATTCTCTCAAAGATTTGATGAATCATTCGGGAGGTATGGGATCGTTATAAAGAGTTGCTCGAAAGTGTCCACATCATGGCTTTACCGAATTAATGCAAATGGATACTTTCTACAATGGTCTCGAACCGGACTAACCAAGACTTTAAATGCCTCCGCGGAGGTAATTTCTTGAGCAAGACCACAAAGAAGCCTTACAAATCATAGAAAACAAGTCCTGTGTCCGCCTCTTTCCGCACAAAGACATATCAATCTCGCCTAATGCGGGACCTTCTACTTCATCTCCGCGAGTACATCTAGCATCGATGCTAAGATTGACAAACTCACAGATATTGTTCAGATTTGGTTCTTGCTAACCAATGAAAGTCACTTTCACGTACACCATCACATGGTGAAGTGAAGAAAGTCAAGTTTGTGTTACTTGTGGTGGCCTCATGCATACTACAATCAGATCGCACACCGATGGTAGTCCTTTGAAGCCAATGCTATAGCCGGTACTTCACATCGTGGAGGTAATCAATACCGCCCTCAAAATGAACCAAACCATCGTATAATACTTATCGTGCACCACCCGGTTTTAACTGTAATCCTAACATACAAAACCGAATCGAACCAATCTAGAATGAGCCAAGGTTATCAAACCAAGGTAATTTTATCCTCGACCAAATCAAGGTTTCCAACATCAAGGAAACCTTAATCAAAACAATTTCAATCGAGGGAATCAATTTCGTGGAAATGTGAATCCGCCAAGGAATTTTCAACAAGGTCATAATCAAAACATACGACCTTAATTTCCTCCAGCCTCCAAGACCATCATCCGATGAGTTATTGAAGCAATTCATGAAATCCCAAGATGAAATGAACAAAGTTGTTGGTCGGTCCGATCACCGATCTAAAGAAGTCTTTAAATGATCAACCCTCGGGCTCAGAAAACTCCGAGCAACACGATCGCTAACCCGAGGGGCGATGCAAAGGCGATCACAACCGTGGTGTTTCATACAATGGACCCGCTATTCCTACTACTTCTTCTTCTCTCCCAAAGGTAGTGAAAGTGAACCCGAGGCAACAAAGGACAAGGAACTTCCTACTAATAACGGAGGTACCAACGATGTCCATCCTCGTTGTCCCAAACCCAAATCCAATCCAGAGTTGTTTTTGAACCTCCAAGAGTCTCCTGTTGAAAACCCCAACCCAAAACTTCTATTCCTTACCCATCACGCTTTGAATGAGCAAAAGCTCCAATTAAAAGCTACCATCAAATGGACAAATTTTTTCAAATTTTCCAAGAACTACATTTTGACATAAGTTTATGGATGCTATCATGTCGATGCCCAAGTTTGCATCAACTCTCAAACACATGTTAAGCAACAAGGAAAAGTCGTTTGAAATGGCTAAACTCCTCTCGAACGAGAACTGCTCTGCAGCTTATCTTCAAGAAGCTTCCAGAAAGCTTGAGATCCCGGAAAATTCCTCTTACCTTGTGTATTTCAGAATGGTTGAATGCTTTGCCTTAGCCGATCTTGGTGCAAGCATAAACCCGATGCCTCATTCAAGATGGAAGAAACTTTCTCGTCCGGACCTTACTCCTACATGCATGACTCTCGAGCTTGCAGATCGACAACATCCCGCCCACTTGAATTGCCGAGGACGATTTGTGAAAGTAGGAAAGTTCCATTTTCCACCGACTTTGTAGTTGTTGATTTCGATGTCGATCCACGGGTTCCTCTCATTGTTGGAAGAGGATTCCTGAGAACGGGCCGTGCTCTCATTGATGTATTTGAGCAAGAAATCACATTACTTGTTGGTAATGAAGTCATTACCTTTAACCTTGATCAAACTTTGAGGTACTCCGCAAACTATGATTCGAGTTGGTTAACCGAATCGATATCATTGATGTTGCTTCCAAGAGTACTCAAGAAGTTCTTGGTTATGATCATAATTCTTCGAGTGATAATCTCACTCATTCATCTCAACCCATCATCGCCACTCGCTCCTCTCTCACCCCGCTTGAGGAAAGTGACTTCATCTTAGAAGAGATTGAAGCTTACTTATCTAGTGATCATGTTCCATGGGAAATTGATCACGCCCCATCGACATTGAGGGGACATACTTCTCATTGAGAAGTTGCTTAATGATGATCCATCATCACTCCCTCCCGCCGAGCTTCATAACAAGGAAGTCAAGTCGCTTGAGAAAACAAGAATTTCAAGTCGAACTTAAGGATTTACCACCTCATCTCGAGTATGCATTTCTTGAGGGTGATGATAAATTACCCGTCATTATTGCTCGAGATTTGAGTAAAGATGAAAAGATCGCGCTCATAAAGGTCTTGAAGTCACAAGCAAGCAATTGCTTGAAACATCCGACATTGGGTATCAACCCCGAGTTTTGTACCACAAAATCTTGATGGAGGATGACTTC
Source organism: Chrysanthemum lavandulifolium (assembly GCA_022545495.1). Lineage (NCBI taxonomy): Eukaryota > Viridiplantae > Streptophyta > Magnoliopsida > Asterales > Asteraceae > Chrysanthemum > Chrysanthemum lavandulifolium. Next base: position 129,168,820 of record CM040246.1, on the reverse strand, counting down.
AAACCGCTAGCTCAACATCGTAGAAGAGTAAATCCAAAAATCCATGATGTTATCAAACAGAAGTTATCAAACTTCTTGATGCAGGATTAATTTACCCGATCTCGATAGTCCTCGGGTTAGCCTCAATTCATCGTGTTCCTAAAAGGGTGGCATAAGCTGTTGTCACAATACAGAAAACGAAAGTTAATTCCAACTCGATTGGTTACGGATGGCGTGTTTGCATTGACTATTGTAAGTTGAATGACGCCACCAGAAGACCATTTTCCTCACCCTTCATGGACCAAATGCTTGAGAGATTAGCAGGAACTAGTACTATTGTTTCCTAGATGGTTTCTCGGTTTTTTCAGATCCCCATTGATCCATGGGATCAAGAGAAGACCACATTCACATGCCCATACGGAACTTTTGCCTACAAACGATGCCTTTTGGCTTATGTAACGCTCCCGCACGCTCCAACGATGTATGATGGCCATATTCCACGACATGACTGGGAAACAATGGAGGTGTTTATGGATGACTTCTCGGTCATTGGGGATTCATTTCAACATGTCTCTCCCATTTAGAAAAATGCTCCAACGGTGCGAAGACACCAATCTTTGTCTAAATTGGGAGAAGAGCCACTTTATGGTCAAAGAAGGCATAGTCCTCGCCATAAGATTTCCAAAATGGATTGAGGTTGATAGAGAAAAGTTGATGTTATTGCTAAATCGCTTCATCCTACTACCGCCAAAGGTATTAGGAGTTTTTAGGTCATGCCGGTTTTATCGCAGATTCATACAAGATTTTCTAAAATCGCCCTGCCTATGACCCATCTTCTTGAAAAATGCTCCTTTTATCTTCTCACCGAGTGCATCAAGCTTTTGAAACATTAAAGAAAAAGCTATCAAGCACCCATTCTCGCTGTTCCCGATCGACTTGCCTTTTGAGCTCATGTGCGATGCAAGTGATTTTGCTATCGATGCAATTCTAGGGCAACGAGATCCAAACATTTTCAGCCTATCCACTACGCGAGTAAGACTACGATCAAGTTTCAAACTCATTACACCACTACGTAAAAGAATTATTAGTCGTGGTGTATGCGCTTGAAAAGTTTCGCCGACTTAATCTTGACCAAATGTGTGGTGTATACGGATCACTCGGGCTCAAATATCTCTTTGCAAAACAAGATGCAAAGCCGAGATTGCTCCGCTGGGTTCTCCTTCGCAAGAATTTGATATCATTATACGTGATAAAAAGGAGCCGAGAACCCGTCACGATCATCATCCCGTCTAGAAAACCCTCACCAAGATGTTTTCGAGAAAAAGGAAATAAATGAAACATTTCCTCTCGAGACACTCAATGCGGTTTCTTTTCGTGGAACTCTACCACCCCATGGTTTGTCGACTTCGAAATTACCATGGTAACTTCATAGTGAAAGGGATGTCGACCAATGAAGAACAAATTCTTCAAGGATGTTAAACATTACTGGACGACCCTACTTATTCAAAATCATGCTGGATCAAGTCATCCGACGTGTGTTTATGGACAAGAAGCTCTTGACATTCTCAAAGCTTGCCATGTCGACCCACCCGGCCATCATAGTCCAAACTACACCGCCAAAAAGGTGTTTGATTCCGGTTTTATTGGCCCACGATTTATAAAGATGCCCACGATTTTGTCAAAACCTCGTGACGCTTGTCAACGCCATGGAAATATCTCTCAAAGAAATGAAATGCCACAAATGCCATTCAAGTTTGTGAGATCTTTGACATCCGGGCATTGATTTTACGGGGCCATTTGCATCATCTCGAGGAAATAAATACATACTCGTGGCCGTTGACTATTTGTCAAATGGGTCAGTTAAAGCTTTACCTACCAACGATGCCCGAGTTGTTGTGAAATTCTTAAAATCTCTTTGCTAGGTTTGAACCCACGAGCTATAATCGCCGATCGTGGTACGATTTCGCAATGACCGCTTGATAGAGTCATGCAAAGCATGGTGTAACTCACCGCCTCATCACTGCACCACCCCAAACAAGTGGGCAAGTGGAAGTTTCAACCGAGGATTAAAAGAATTCTTGAAAGGACAAGAGGCGAAACCGTGCCTCCCGGCCTGGATAAACTGGATGACGACTGGGCCTTCCGTGACATTTTATAAAACACCCATCGGGTGTACTCCATACAAGATAGTGTACTGGAAGGCATGTCATCTTCCGATTGAGCTTGAGCACAAGGCATACCTGGGCCTGAAACATGCCAACTTCGATATTCAGACACCGGTGATCACCGGAAAGTTCAAATGAATGAATTAAATGAACTCCGTGATCAAGCATACGAGAACTCTTTAATCTACAAACAAAGACAAAAAGATTCATGACTTAAAATCAAGAACCGCGCTTTCAACATCGTGATCGAGTCCTTCTTTTCAATTCTAGATTGAAGATATTCTGAAAGCTCAAGTCCCGCTGGTCTCGTCCATTTACTATCACTAAGGTTTATCCTTATGGCACTATTGAGTTATCTCAACCCGATGGTCCAAATTTTAAAGTGAATGGTCATCGATTAAAGCACTATTTTGGAGAGGACATTCCATCCATGGTTGTCCCGGATCTACAAACTTTCCCATGAACCAATGAATGCGGGATCGAGTCAAGCTAGCGACTGGAATCAAAAACAATAGCACACACCATATGGGTTTTCACCCATATTTCACTTCTTTCTACTTTCTACGACCCTAGTATGGGGAGTTGCCCCATCATTGTATATAAGTCTCTAAAAAAAAAAAATGCGATATATCAAAAATAAAATAATGGCCGTAGTATTTCCCTTTACGTTCTATGTTTCGCATAACAATGGCATTTTGAATATTGAGGGCAATATTCATTTCTAGTGTGGGGGGAATTCTCACGACTTTTATCATGTAATTATTCCACCCATTCCTGTTTTGGCCCTAAAAAATTTTTTTTTTTTTTTCGGGAGTAAGTGTTTTACTTACTCAAGAAATGGTAATCATCCACCATGTCTAACCCACATAAGGATGGCTAATCCAGAGCAAACGGATCTTGGTAAAGATATCTCAAACCGCTTATGGCTTGCAATTTGCCCAAAATTGTATGGTGTTCACCACCATATCTTTAACTAGTGAAAAGTTGGCTAGCCCGCAAGTTTATGGCTTGTGGTAAAGGCAATTGAAATCCATAATTGGTAATTGACTCACCAAAGATAATATTGATAATTTATCTAAGAGTTATTAGTCCGAAGCAAACCGCTTCTGTAAAGACAAATCAAACCCGTTATTACCGTGATTTACTCAAAATCATTTCGTTATCATTGTACCAAGGTTCTTACTTGAACTAAAACAATTGGCTACTCCGTAAGTAATGGCTTTTGGTAAAGAGATGAACCATTAATTTTCTCAAATCATTGCTAGGACTAGCAATATCTTACAGGATTGATGAGTGTGCAAATACTCATCATTTTTTGTACTGCTTAAACCGCAAAAACATCCGAAAACACTGTAAATGCATCAAAATGATAAAATATCACAAATAAGTGTTTTATGTGTTTTAAATGCAAAATATCAAAATCGATGAAAACATATCAAGTTTGCATAATTGGCGCTTTAGTCCCCAAGTTTCAAAAGTTGTCAAATTTAGTCCTCGGTAATTCAAAATAAAGAAGAATGTTATTCAAGGTCCCGAAATATTCTAAGTTGTCAAAATGGTCCTTGAATAAATCTTTGGTCAAATGGCGAAAAGCGTCCTCAACTTTACAAAAGTGTCAAAAATAGTCCTTGGATATTTAAAAAAGTGAAAATTATCAAATATTATCCTTGTACTATTAAAGATTGGCAAGATTGGTCCTTTTGATAAGTTTGGAAAAGTTGCAGTTTCAGTCCTTGAAAATTCAGCAAATTACATAAATAGTCCTTATGATATAAACAAACCAAATGGACCCTTTATGCATTTTGATCCCCAGCCAATTCAAAAACCCCTATCATTATCCCTGTGACCCCCCAATTGTGAACCCCTACAGTTTAAATAATAAAACCCGCCCCCCGTCATCTCCTTCCTCCCACTGCCACCATAGCCTCCACCGTAGCCTCCACCATAAATGCTTCCCCACTCCTTTCCTCACCCCCAACACACTATCCATCACTCTTGTCCCCCCCCTTCACCCCGGTCAAAACCATCATAGAAAGCAAAGCGCCCATCGCTCACTTTGGCGCCAAATTGCAAATCAAAGGTCGAGATAAGTTGCAGGTGATCCAAAGGCCAAGATTAATGACGGAATTACTCGTAGACTCAGTGGAACCCTAATTTGAGTATATAAAAGGGAAGAGAAGGCTCAAAGACAACTATCTAGTGTAATTTGTAATTCTTAGCTCGCTTTCATTAATTTATGTTTTCAAAAGTATGTTTTAAACTTTCAAGCATCAGATTATCAATTCTCGAAGTATCTTAATCCTTGTTCGCTTCAACTTCGCTTTTAATTCAAGTTTTCATGTTATGCAAATTTTCCTAGTTCAAAAAATCTCGTAATGATCAAATGTTGTTAATAGTTGTTATCTTGACCTGATAAGCTCACTTAAGCTCCTAGATAGCTTATTTAAGCTATTAGAAACCCATTAAAATCGGTTTAGAAGCAAAAAGCAAAAATTCATAAAAATCAAGAAAAATTAGTTAAAATAAAAAGCAATGAAGATGGTGATCAAAGTCGGAGCAGGTTAATAAAGGATTGCCCTTGGGTTTAGTGCTTATCGGGAAGCTATAGGGCGTGTTTGTTTGCCTCGGCCTCGATCTTGTGCTTGATCCAATTTGTAAGCCTTTTTATCTAATTTGGCATTTCACCGCTTATGCTCATAAGCTTAAATCTCTTTGTCTTTATGTTTATTAGTTGTAGTTAAGCATAATCAAACAATAAAACAAGCATTTATTCTTTTTATTTTGTAGTTACTAAAATCTTGTTTTAAGCAATTAAATTAGCATAAGTGTAATTTCTTGGTTTTATGTTGTTATTGTTGTTATTTTGTGTTTCTTTAGTCTTATTAAATGATAACATAAGGTCATGAATCGTTGTATGGTTTTAATCTTTGAAACTTTGAAAATCACCAAATCGTTTCATTAAAGGTTGTTTGGATTTGCCATGTTAATCGTGGTATAACTTGTTTGTGTTATTGTTTGTGCTTGTTTCATGTTACATCGGTGTCTAAGAACTCGGTCAAGTCATAAAACCAAGGTCATTTGTTAAAAAGTCAAAATACCTTTTGATCTCATCTTGTTTCTTGTCTGTTTGATTTTCATGATCCATGATTATGATTTCTTTTCATAAGTTGTTATAATTGCTCAATCTAGTCTTAATATAACTTAATATATCATAATCAGTAAATGGTATTGAATTAAAGTTCATATAAGTCAACTCATTTGGTTTTCTTAAAAAGTCAAAACATGCCCTGTACACAGTTGAGCCTATCACTTTCACAAGCTCACACAGAGCTCATCAGTTAGCCAAAGCTTGTGAATCTTAGCTTTTTGAGAAGCTCACCTAGCTGACTCTTTAATCCAAAGCTTGTTTTCCAATTCCTAGCTTATTTGGTAGGGCTGCACTTAGCTTTTTGTTTGTCCAAAACACTCAAAGATATACCGAGTCTTTATTCGATGGTTTTTCGCTTTTTCTCAAGCTTGTCATGTTTATTAATGGAAGCCAAACTTGAAAATTAGCTTTTGGAAAGCTTAACTGGTAAACTTGTTAGTACCAAAGTTCTTTTTCATTTTCTAGCTTATTACAGTGCTTAAAATTTAGCTTAAAGGTTCCTAGGAAACCCAAAAGTGTCCTGTGCAACCAGTTAAGTTTAAGCTTATTTGAAGCTTATTCAGTGTTTATTTCTTAGTTATTGAGCTTATTCAGTTTTCATTTTAGCTTATTATCATTTATCTAGCTTGTTCTCAGTTAACCCTTTGCTTATTTTTAGCTTATAAGCCATTTGGCTTAATCTTTGCTTATTTCTTTTTCTTGCTCATCGTTGAGAAAATAAGCTCAAACCGAGCTTATTAGTAGATTTCATATAAAGTTGTAGTTATAAAATTTGCTTATCTTACTTAGCTTAATAAGTTCCAAAAGAAAATCAAAAATAAATAGTTTGTAAAGTCATTCTTGGATTCAACTCGCCACCAACTCACCACACACACACCATACCAACTGCCCTTGGGACTTTGACTGGTTGTATCTTGCAAAACTTAATATATAACCCTTGTTTTCCTTTTTAGCTTATACGAGTTTCTTAGCTTATTTTCAGCTTATTAAAACTAGTTTTTTCAACTTTTGTATTTTTCTTAACTTTGTATTAGTATAAAGTATTTTATAAAAAAGTTTCATAATTTTCTGAATAGTTTTAGTATTTTTAATCATTTATTTAGTCTAAAATAGTAATCAATTCATAATAAAAAATATAAAAGTTAAAAAAGTATATAAATCTTTTTTCTAAAATTTTCTTTTGTCATATATTAAGTAAGAAAATTGTTTTTACACTTGTAGGACTTTTATTTTATAAATTTTACGCTTTTACTAAGACTGCGTAATTTTTATACATAACGACGCTTTCATTTTAAATCACGTTTTTAGATAATTTAAGTTTACGCTTTAATTAAAATAGTTTATTTAAGTTATTTTGTTTTATAAATCATAGAAAACATCATTTTAAAAATAGTGATAGCGTTATTTAATATATTTTAGCTTTTAATTTTCTTTAAATTGCATTTAAGCCCCTGTAATTTACAAAACTTTCTCTTTAGGTATAAATATTCCAAAATCCTTATCGATCACTATCCTTAGTGATTATTCGACATCCGAACGTGTTAAACACCATTCATCCTCCGTGGGACTTAACGACCCAGAAACCACTATATTCCTCGATCTTAATTGTATTGCTTTCTGAGCTGTTTGAAGTTTATTACGGTTGACCATTCACAAGTGGTTAGCTTGTGTGATTAAACTTGACTGCTCAGACTCAATCGTAGCTTAACTTGTATCATTAAGTTCACAAGTTTTGATAGCCAAAAAAAAGTTTTCTGTTTTAAACTTTTCGCACGTAGCAGTCACCGTGTGTGCTGCTCCAAGTGCTTTTTAGCAAATTCTATTTTCATCAAAATTGTTTCCAAACTGCTTCCTACATGCTCACATACCCATCTCGAAGATTTCAAGAGTTTATTTGTACTTAGTATCATTTTCTTTTAGCTCAAATGGCATTTCAAAATCAGACTTGCTCATTTTTTTTTGTTTCAAGAATTTAACCAGCAAGTGGGCTCCACTTTTTGATTTTAATTCGCTTATTATAAGTCCTTATGATCTCATTTTGGCATGCATCTTATTTAGTTGGTTTTTATTTGTTAGTATTTTTATAATTTTAGATATAGCTTATCAAGAGTTTAATTTGCCCTCAAAAGTAGCCCTTGGGTTGTTTTCGCCTGCACCACGCCAGTGAATACAGCTTGTTTTCCCTTATGCTTATTAGTGGTTTACAATAGCTTATTTTAGGTATTTTAATGTTTATTAGGTAAATAGAGGTTAGGGTAGTTCACCATTTGCTTATTATCGCTTATTAATGCTTTTAGCTTAGCTCACTTGCCCAAAACATTAATGACCATAACATTTTCAGGTCCAAGGCACTACAAACTGTTGAAATAGCATCCGCCTCCATTGGTACTTAAAGTACTTATGTGGTGCTCATGTGTCATGGGACAAGACAGTGGCGCTCGGTTGCCATCTATCCTCCACCCGTAGCTTGCCACATGTCAAAAAGAAGGCATTATGATTAAGCGTCCGGTTCCTTGGAACTATTATCGAATGTAGTCACTCAAGTCATGAGTATGAACCTCGGTTATTGATGTTAAATAAAGTTCCATTGCATGTTCTCCTAATGTTAATTATCCTTAATAAATGTTAATTAACAAGTCGACCATTTATTCAATCGTTGAGATTACGTAATGGCATCAAATGTGAGAATATTTCCATCGACTGTGACCACTAAGTTTATGCTACTATTTTTATAAAATTATAAATGAGATTCACTTTTTCTAAATTAATGATTCTTATGTATGGTGGGATTGGAAAAGATGGGAGAAGGAGATTGATTAGATGGCACTCCAAGGAATTAACTTGCCTCTTGCGTTTACGGTCAAGAAAGCATCCGAATTTTACCACTCTCAATAATCGCTTAATCGCTTAATGGTTGAATCTTATGATATAATCGTTTTTGACATCACTTTCAATGTTATCTCAAATTTTATGAAGTCAAGTATGGTTTAATCTCATAATGACCTCTAACGCGAATGTTAATTCAAATGAGTACGACTATATTACCAAATTGTGCATTGTATTTATGGAACATCACTGTTTCATCACGGGATTTTAATATTAGTGCACAAGATTTGAACAAATTTTTCGTGGACCAAATTTCTTGCATGGGCTCGATGGGAAACTTACACGCGAGTGCATATTACTTATCAATCTATCTTTGTTTGATGATGAAGATTAGTATTGAATAATTTACATCGGATAAACTTAGTTTTGATCGTAAAATCGTTAAGGAATTTTGATTTACCGGCTTATTAATGAGTGTATCGATGGGGTGGCCCATTATCTTTAATCGGCTCGATCAAAGAATTGGCATTGCAAAAGCAGATATTAACCCGATGGTTGAATTAGGCATGACCTGTAATTATTTCGTAATATTGAAACGTTTCATATTTTACCACCGTATATTATTCATATATCTTAGACTTTAATTAATATTTTAAGTGATCAAATGACATTGTCTTTTAGTACTCCCATCATTTCGGAAATGTTCTCGCTGCACTAAGAAACAAATTCCGTGCGCAAATATCACTAGGTCGGGGATTGGTAATTCACATTTCTTGCCATTGGTTTTATCAACTTATTAGAGCCTGTGTTAATTGATCTCACCCTTTTATTGTGTTAATTTGGTTACATTTTATCTATAACGGGTTATACATGTAATTAGTAATAAAACTTCGCTCAAAATTTTACCGCCCAAATGGGTCAAAGTAACCCAAAGTGTATTTATAATGCATAAAACCTTATAAAATCATTCAAGATACACAAAGTGAAATCTACCGACCGCCAATTTTTTCACCTTTAGTTCAAGATACAAGTATGGTGTAACTCACCGCCTCTTCATCGCGCACCACCCCAAACTAGTGGGCAAGTGGAAGTTTCCAACCGGGATTAAAGAATTCGAGAGGACGGTTACGAAAACCGTGCCTCTTGGTGGATAAGCTAGATGACGCGACTCTAGGCCTTCCGATGATTTTATAAAACACCCATCGGTGTACTCCATACAAGCTTGTGTACGGAAGGCATGTCATCTACCGCTGAGCTTGAGCACAAGGCATATGGGCCTTGAAACATGCCAACTTCGATATTCAGACGGTGGTGATCACCGGAAAGTTCAAATGAATGAATTAAATGAACTCCGTGATCAAGCATACGAGAACTCTTTGATCTACAAAGAAAAGACAAAGAAGATTCATGACTCTAAAATCAAGAACCGCTTTTCAACGTTGGTGATCGAGTCCTTCTTTTCAATTCAAGATTGAAGATTTTCTCGAAAACTAAAATCACCGTCCGGACCATTCACCATCATTAAAGTATTTCCATATGGCACCATTGAGTTATCTCACCGATGGTCCAAATTTTAAAGTGAATGGTCATCGATGAAGCATTACTTTGGAGAGGACATTCCCCCTGTGGTTGTCCCAGATCTACAAACTTTCCCATGAACCAATGAATGCGGGATCGAGTCAAGCTAGCGACTCGGGAAAAAACAGAGCATGCTACATGGGTTTTCACCCGTGTGTTCCACCCTAGTGTGGGGAGTTGCCCACATGTTGTGTATATATATAAGAGTTTCAAAAAAAAAAAAAATCATGCTAAATAATGGCCGTAGTATTTCCTTTTACGTTCTATGTTTCGCATAATAGTTTGTACTTTGAATATTGAGGGCAATATTCATTTCTAAGTGGGGGAATTCTCACTAATTTTATCATGTAATTATACCGCCCAATTCCCCCATTTTCGCCAAAATTTTTTTTGGAGTAAGTGTTTTGACTTACTCATCTTATGGTTATCATCCGCCATGTCTAATAAACATAAGGATCAAGCTAATCCAGAGCAAACGGCTTTTGGTAAAGATATCTCAAATCTGTTGACGGCTTGCAATTTGCCCAAAATTGTATGGTATTCATTTCACCATATCCTTAAAAGTAAAGAGTCACAGTCCGTAAGTTTATGGCTTGTGGTAAAGGCAAAGGAAAAACCATAATTGGTAATCACTCACCAAAGATATTTTATCTAAGAGTTAATAGTCCGTACAAACGGCTTCGGTAAAGACAAATCAAACCGTTGAAAGTCGATGATTTGCTTAAAATCATTCGTTATCGGTGTACCAAAGTTCTTACTTGAATCGAAACATTTGGCTACTCCGTAGTAATGGCTTTTGCAAAGAGATGAAATCCATTAAATTTTTTCTCAAAACATTGCTAGGGACTAGCAATATCTTAGTGTGGGATTGATGAGTGTCTCAATACTCATCATTTTGCACCATTTAAACTCGCAAAACATCCGAAAACACTCGTAAATGCATCAAAATGATAAAAATATCACAAATAAGTGCTTTATGTGTTTTAAATGCAAAATATCAAAATCTGTGAAAACGATCAAGTTTGCATAATTGGCGCTTTAGTCCCCAAGTTTCAAAAGTTGTCAAAAAATAGTCCTCGGTAAAACAAAATAAAGAAAAATGTTATTCAAGGTCCCTGAAATATTCTAAGTTGTCAAAATGGTCCTTGAATAAATCTTTGTCAAATGGCAAAAAGGTCCTCAAGTTTTGAAATTGTCACAAATAGTCCTTGGAAAATTGAAAGTGTCAAAATTGGTCCTTGTACTATTGAAGGTTGTCAGTTTAGTCCTTGTGACAACTTTGGGAAATTAGGTGATTGGTCCTTCAAAAATCGACGGTAATACAAGTCCTTGTCATTTACCTAACCTAAGCCTTGTCAAAATAGATTTGACCCCCGTCATGACCCATTGTGACCTAGCCAATACCTCTTTTGGACCCCCAAGTCAAACAAAGTCAAACACCCAACTTGCCCGCCCCCATCGCTTATCCTTCCACCTGTTTCTCCCACATGTTTCTCGCAACACACAATACCTCTCCCATCACCTTTCCTCCCCTCATCATCATACTCACCAACTTTACCCACCACAATAAATGCCACCCCTAGCAGCCTAAATCGGACCTACAAGTCAAACTGTCTTTCCCGCCAAAATCTGCTATCACTCAAAACTCACCCATTGGTCAAGCAAAGAGGTGGGATACTCTCAGAAGGACACGTGGAGGATTTCTAAAGCATAAAAGAAGAAGAAAGGCAAGAGAAGAAACCAGTAGTTAATTTTTAATTTTCATGTATTTCGTTTTTACTATCAATGTTTTAACTTAGCTTCAAATTTGTAATTTCCAGTTTAAATGCATCAATCTTAAGTTAAAAAATCATTGTACTAAGCTTTTAAGTGTTAATTCAAGTTTCATTTACATTTCAAGTTTTCAGCTTACTGTTGCAAAAGTTAAGTTTCAAATTCTTGAATCCAAGCTTCCACTAGCTTATTTTTAAGTGCAATCCAGTTTATTTAAGCTTGAAATAGCTTTTTGTGAACTTGGAATTCAGTTTCAAACAAACTTGCCACAAAGTCAACAAAAGTCAACTGTGCAGCAAATTTGGTTCAAACAGGTTGGAAATGGAATGGGGTTGTTGCAGAGATGGATTTGGATTGGAAATGGATTAGAATAGTTGTATTTGGTTTGGTGTAGGCTGCAAAACAAGTTGGGACACTTGTGAGCTTGTTTTCTCCTTTTCATTTTTTTGTGATCATTAAATCTTTTAAACCTGTTAACTAGTTGTGATTAGGATAAGTATAATCAGTAAAAGTGATAATATATACTAAATTAGTATGGAGTCTAGTTTACAAATGCAAATCAGTTTCAAAAAGACCGTTTGGATCGGTGGGTTTGTCTAAGTTTAAGTTGTTGTTTGTGTTCAATATCGTTTACTTAGTCTCAATATAGGTTTATTGAGTTAGTTTGGTTAGTCATTTGTTTCTACATTAGCTCAAAAGTCAAAATTACCAATTAACTGTCCTAATTTCTTGTCCGATGAGATTTTGTGAAGTCAAAACATGTTTTGTGTTTAGAATACATAGAACCAGACTTGCATTAGGTTTAATTCACTTTAATACATCACATTCAAATCATTAATTCAAGGTTAAAGTTCATATAAGTCAACAAAGCAAAACTGTTAAAAAGGTCAAAAGCAAAATACCGCTTTTCACCTACCTAAGTTGATTTTTAACTAAGTCATCTCTCGGCCATATCAAGTGAAACTCGGATTATAAAACTTTAGTTGGTCAAGATACTTGTTATGATTTTTTGATTTTAGAATTTTCTAAAAGCTTCAAAAGCTCATCAGCGAGGGCTTATTTGCCCGCTCACATATTTCGATCAAAGTGAGTTTTCTCACTTATTACCGCACTTGCAACAAGCTCATCGAGCTCATCTTTGGCTCAATTTTGGTTTACAAGGTCCGGCCACCTGGTCTAGATTAGGTTCCACTTTTTGTTTTAATTCCGACTTATCTCGTGCTTATTTTAATCCATATAGCAGACCTCAAAACTGCTTTGGCTCTTTGACTCAAATAAATCAAATCACAAGCGGTTGCAATTCAGATCAAGTCTTGTTGTTTTAGTTGTTTTAGATTACTTTAGCATAAAATAGCTTCGTGAAAGTGTGGTGCTCAATTTGAACCTTGTGTTATTCAAAGTGCTTATTACATAAGCACTTGGTTTCTGCTTCATTTTCTCACAAACAAGCCATTGTTTTCTATTTTTTAGATTCAGTAGATTAAGTTAGACTTTTCTTGAAATTTTCATAATTTTCCAACACTGCTTTGCTATTTTTCTTAATTAAAAGCAGCTTTTAGGTCATTTTAAATAGCTTTTAATACAATTAATTCGTAAAAGTTCAAAAAATAATTTTCATTTTCTTAAGTTTAGATAAATATAAAAAGTAAAAATTATTTTTCCAGATTTTCTTAGTTTAATTTGTAATTTTAGTAATTTAATTAGTTTTAAATAGTTTAAAATTCATAAAATTAGAAAATAATCGGAAAAATATAAAAATAGTTTTGAAAATTCTCTTTTGTTATTTTAGATTTTTCCAAGTCATAATTTTATTTTTCTAGCTTTATTTCCTATTTTCTTGTAATTTAGGTTATTATTAAATAGTTAAAATTAGTTTTAGGAAATAATAATTAATTTGTGATTATAAAATAATTTTCCTTTTCTAAAAAGTTTCTCATATCATTAGGTTTGTAAAAATATCATTTTCATATTTTTAGGATTAATACTGCTTCAGTTTCACATTTTCTTGTATACGTCAGGTAGTTTTTAATTTAAGTTTATACAAGAAAAATCACAAAAACATCATTGTAAAAATAGTGATAGCGTTTATTTAATATATTTTAACTTTTTAATTTCCTTTAATTTGCATTTAAGCCCCTGTAATTTATAAATCTTTTCTTTAGGTACAATTATACATCAAAATCCTCATCGATCACTATCCCAGTGGTTATTCGACATCCGATTGTGTTAAACACCACCATCCTCCGTGGGACTTAACGACCCGGAATCCACTGTATTCTCCGATCTAAATTGAATTTGGTGTGTGAGTTGTTTTAAGTTCCTTACAGTTAGCCATTCAAGTGGCTACCATTATGAGAAAACTTAGCGATTTTTGCACCAATCACCGCCCATCGTAATTATCGATGATGTGTGGTCTAAGAGATTTAGACAATATGTCACGAATCTTCTTGCCTCTCAAGACCACACATCAAGGTCGAAAAGTTCCACCTTAGTTGCACTCCTTCTTTACGATTACCTCCTTCTTCGCTATAGCAAATTATGTCAACGATAATTATAAGACATGCCCGCCATTGCGCGGACTTGAAAACTAGATATATATATATATATATATATATATATATATATATATATATATATATATATATATATATATATATATATATATATATATATATATATATATATATATATATATATATATATATATATATATATATATATATAGTGAAACTTTATTTCGAACCCACTTTAAACGCGAGAACTGCGAGAACTACTTTTTAGCCACTAGATTAATTGATCAATGGTCAAAAATAAATGTGCCATTTATGTAAATAAACAAAAGATCATGTTTGTTATTGTAACTAGTGTAAGTGGTAATTTAGGAATAACACAATTATTTTTTAAACCGCCTATATCAATATGGATCTACTTTCATATGATTTCAAAAAGAAAAAAAAACTGACAAAATACTCATCATCTATCATCACCGCCTCCAATTTATTCTCTATATACAAACCCTAACCCTAATTAGATCCGATCAGATCCACCACCAATGGTTGCGGCATCAGCATCCCGTCGTCTCCCAACCTCCAATTAGCATCTCATCTCATCTCATCACATCACACATGTCCAGGTTATCCATTACTAATCCCCACAACAACTATAAATACCCCACTGATCATTTCACAAACCCTAAAAACCCTAACTCGTTCAATCTTCCAACACCGTACAATTTACTTTCCGGCATGGAACCGGTAATACTGACAACGGTAGCAACATAGGTGGTGATTCCGGTATGTGCCGTGATCTGAATCATGTTTTCATTGGTTCAGCGTGTGATTGTGTCTAAAGTTAAGGTGACTGTTAATTCTTTGTGTTGGGTTACTCATTTTGAAGTGATGAGATTTGAATGCTATCAACTTGGCATGCTGAAATCTGTTTGTGTGACATTGTAATTGATCTTCAAGAGTAAGGTGATATTCAAGCATTTTTCTTAACATTGTATATTGTAGTTTTATAGTATTGACTATATGTTAATTCTTTAATTGAGAAAGTCATTATACGTGTTATACCTACAATATTTTACAATTGAATATTTTAATTTGTAGGACATGATTGTGACAAGTATCTGATCTTTTAACTTCTTGCTAAAATGAATGGATAAGTGAATAAGTACTATATTGTGACATACTTTTGATCGGTGTTTTTAAATTTTATCTTTGAATGTTCGTATAGTTTGTGATGTAATATTATTTATTTAATTTCTAAATGGTTGAATGTAGTTATTATTACTGTAATTATTATTTGTTTCAAAGACTTCGTGTTTGCGAAACAAGTATGTTTCCTAAAACATACATGTAATTATTATTTTTTTCAAAAACTCATGAACATGTATGTTTATTTAGTAAGTGTAATTTTTTTTTTCTAAATCCTTCATGTATGTTTATATTTCAAAAATAATATATAAATAATGTTTTGTAGATGTTTTAGTAGTTGTATATATGTATTTTAACAACTGGGCATACCTGTGTAATAATAAAACAAAATGGACGCAATTATTATAAGAGTGTATTTTAACAAGTGTGCATACATGCTTTAATAATTGCATATATGTATTTCAACACAATTCTATTGTTGCTAACTTTTGTACGTTTTTTGTATCAGGTATAATTACAAGAATGTTCACGGCTACAAATGTGTATATATGTCCGACTTTTGAAAAAATAGTGACGGCTACACTTGTGCATATATTTCGACTTCTAAAAATGATGATAACAATGAGTGTGCACATATGTCTATTTGTGTTGAATATTATTAATGCTCACGTGTATAGATCGATTAGATTCATGTATTTATGGTTTTTAGAAATTTGTTTTTTAATTGTATTTCAATTGATATCGAAGTTTGTGTATAACATTTATGTTCTTCGTTTGTTATAAATTTCATTATATTAAAAAACTCATATGCCCCAACTATTTCTGGAAGTATATATTAAAAAACATATATGCACTAAAAATGCTAGCTTAAAAATATATATGCACTAAATCTAGAAATATACTATCTTAAAAAAAACATATATGCACAAAAATTGCTAGCTGAAAAACATATATGCACTAAATCTAGAAACTACTGTTTAAAAAAAATTGTAAAAATATTAAAAAATAAAAAAAATTATTTTTACTATTATACCCTTTTGAATTAAATAAAAAATTTAATATTTAAAAAAATATAGATATTTTCAAAATGCCATTTTGCATTGATAGGTTGCACAAGATGCATTATTATGAGTACATAAGTGGTTCTCGCAGCCTCGCAGATAAGATGGGTTCGAAAATAAAGGGACTATATATATATATATATATATATATATATATATATATATATATATATATATATATATATATATATATATATATATATATATGGATAAATGTGGTTGGTTTACGTTACGTGAAAGAAAACATCGCATCAGATCCTTTTGTGGCTAAATAAGTAAATGATGCGAAGAGCACTAAGTAGTAAATCAAACAAAATCAAACCCGTCAGAGATCACAAACAAAGATGAAAGACACAATCAAACAAACTAACCATTTATTATATAATCTCACGAATTCACAAATGTAGTTGTCAATTGATGTGTGAATCTAATTTTCGTAAAGCTGCAATGAGGCATCATTTAATCTAATGAAAATTAATAACCGCAAAAGATTGAAACTAAAGATAACACAAATCATCAGATCACTACTTTTTAGATAATAAGGTTTAATAAATAGAATGAAAAAATAATTTAAACAAAAATTAAAAATCGAAGGTACTTAACATAAGTTGAAAAACGATCATACCTTACAAAAACTGAAAACCAAACATAATAACTGGAAACCATACGAACATGATATAATTTTGAATCAGAATTGAAGTTTCATATTTTCTGATTCTTTTTTAAGCATGGTATAGATTAAACGCGTTTTGATATTTGAATGGAATTGATTTTGGAAATGCGGAGTGAAAAGGGGCGTTTGAAAAAAAAAGTTGACGGCATTGAAGTTTAGGGTTGCGTTATATTTAGTTGATAAGATGGAAGATGGTAAAATTGAAGAAGAATACCACTTTGAAATAAGAATTTAAAGAACAAGCTGTGGATTGGCTCGATGGTTGAGGCGCTTGTCTTTCAACCAAGAAACCCGAGTTCGAACCCTAATCTAGCAATTTTTTCTTGTGTAAATGGATCTTGTGCCTAGTCATTATTTCCACCTCATCATAAGATGCGCCATGTCAACATTAAAATGCCTAGTCAAGATTAACGACGCGACATATGTAGTCTCATATATATGTATAGATATATATATATTAGGAAAGTACCGCGTTTAGCGCAGCGGTTTAGCGTCCGATAATTAATGATTTATGATATTGTGGTGAGTGTTTTGTGTAGCGTTTAAAATAGAATGTAAACCGGATGAAATGCAATTGCAAACGGTTGTACTTATACGATAACTAAAGTCAGACAACATTCTTAACACCTATCAAACAACATATAAAACATTCAATGAAATGAAAGTAAACATTACATCGGTGAGATAAAACTAACAACACGCGCTACTTGTCGTCGTAAAACTAACAAGGATGGGATTAATGGTGTCGTTGTTAAGAAGAAGCATAATACCAAAATTAGCATGAATGTGATTAGCCCAAAATAAAAATAAAATAATGTGTTAGTTTATTATTTTGTAAAAGATTTCACATTTATCCCATCTTTTTGAAATAGCCGTATTTAAGCTTATTGAAAAGTTAAATGTGCACTAACGCACATATTTTCTCTTAATTGTAAAAACATTATAATCGTTTTGAAGAAAACTTATATATATATATATATAATATATTTATATAGCGACAGATCGTTTTGTGTTAAAAAAAGTTTATGAGTTCTAAACGAAAAATAATAAAAGTTTGAAGACTTAGGGATTAAACATAATGTTTTGAAACCCGGTTCAACCGTTCCCGTAAAAAAACGGGTCGATTTAAACCGACTCAACCCGACAGGTTGGGTCAAAACGGGTCAAATTAAACAGGGTCAACCCACCGGGTTTGAAGCGTCCCGAGTCAACCCGGTTTTCGATATGTATTAATAGTTTCAAATTTTCACTTTTGGTTTTTCTTTATATATAGATAGCGAGGCACCAAGGCGTCATGCATGCGAAATGCCTCGTGACGATTAACCAAGAAATAGATCTCGATGAGACCCGATTCACCGGTTGTATCGGTTTCAACGGTCCTCTCTAGCTCGCTTTTAGGATGGCTTTTATTGGTTAGCCGAACCGGTGGCATACACAGGTTTCCGATTGAACCCGTTAGTCCATCCGATTTTCAAAACTATATGTACCATCAACTTGTTATTGTTTGAAGCTTTGTGTTTTTTATTAATTTGTATAATGTGTATAATAACACGTACTTTTCATTTTAGGGTGTTTTAAAAATAACATTAATTTGTGTGTTTAACTATTTTATATTTAATTATGTTGAAATTGCTTAAATTATACATTGTGAAAATTTTATTGTACTTTTTAGTAAGATGTGTTTTAATTGGTTGTTTATTAATTTGGTAGATATGCTTTTAATTTGTTATACAATGTGAATAAATTATTGTACTTTTAAGTAATGAAGTGTTTTAATAAGAGTATTAATCACACAATACATTTCTCTCACCTTTGACTTTCAACTTTTTCACTTTTCAAGGTTTGACCATTTTTCTATTATCTTTTATATAATAAAATAAAACCCTTAGTGATAATTTTTCATTTCAAAAAAATCAAACCATACCTTATTTGGTAATATTTTTTTAAAAATTATCTATTTATCTTAAATTATTTTAATTAAAAAGACTAAATATTTCCTTATTTATCTAAAAGCTATACAAAAATCGTTTTGGGAAAACTATATGTAAAAGATTCGTATAAAAATATACGTGTCAAAAATATAAAGAAGTAAAACTTAAAGAAAGCGGGGTGATTCTCCAAAAGCATAGGGGTGAAAACTAAAATGTTAATAAACAAACCGAAGTTCTCCTCACTTCCAATATTCATTCGTCACAACACAGAAACGACGACTAACAATACTTTCATTCAACATCGCTCAATCTGATTAATCAAAGGTATGTTTATGGGTTAATGGATTAAAGGTAGATTAATCTATTACTTATTAATTTATCTACCAATCTAGGGTTTTTATTTTTGGGTGATTAAGTTTTGGGTTTGTGTTATTGTGTTTTAATTTATGCGGTAAGGCTTATTTGTCGTGATAAATTTTGCTACAATTTCGTGTTAATTCGCTAGATCATTGATATTAGTGGTGGTCAGTTTGGCGGCGAATGAGGGGAGGTATGATTTTTAGTGTGTATTTTCTTTATTATGTTTGCAATTGATGTTTCTTTTTTTAATTAAATATGAAAAAATTTCATAAATTTATGCTTAGTTACATGGAAAAGTATTGTAATTTATAGTAATTGATATTGTGCTTCATTTTGATTAAATTGATTTGGGTAGGTGTTTATCTTATGTGAACAATCAAAATTTGTTAAGAGTTATCTTGCAACTTTTATTTCTACACTTCTTAACATAGTGTTTTGTCTATCATAGTGGTTTGGAGCTTGTGTCGGCAAGGCTGTGACATAGGCTGGAACGTTGAGTTTGGACCAGTGTCCACTTTGGGAATATAACGCGTGGACTCTCTGGTATGAAGTTTGTCGTACTTTTTTTCTACATTGGAATATATTGAATGCAAATATATGTGATTCTTATTTTGCATTCAAATTACTAGAGGGAGCATGATGAATGAGTTGGTCTGGTTGTGCAATATATCAAAATGGGTCGTAAAGATCAAAAATTTAGTTTGTACCAATTTAGCATCTTTTTAATCGGTTAGTACTTATGGGTTTTATTTAGTCCAAAAATATGATGATGATGTTATGTGGGTGAAGAATATGAATGTGAGTTTAAACATTTTGTATTATTACAGTAGGGAGTGGGCAGGATGGGTGATTAGGCAGTGGGCAGGATGGGTGATTAGGCAGTGGGCAGGATGGGTGATTAGGGATGAAATAAGGATGGGTCAAAACGGGTCCAAATCGAAACATGTCATGTTTTAGCACACGTTGAAATATGAAACTATTATTGGTAGCAAAAGGTTACAAACCATGAAAATGTATAAGATATACCTGAAAAATGATTTTTTTTTTTGGGAGTCCGAACCAAGAAAGGAAGTTGCTCCTACGAGGAACTTCCTTTGTTGGTTAAGTCGAAAAGCGATATGCTGATAAACTATTTGCAAAATTATGGTTAAGCTGTTAAAAGGGTTAATCACTGTATAATGTAAAGTATAGCATGTTAAAAGGGTTGATCACTGTATAATGTAAAGTATAAAAACTTTATCAAGATTTTAAAAGTTTTTATGTGGCTTTGCTGCTTGACCTTGCACCAAGACAGTTTGACACCCCCTTGATGTCGTGACGTAAGGATTTGAAATTGTATGTATCATGTATGTAGTGTTATTAAGTTCTCACTTAAATTTTAATTGTCGCTATTAGTTAACATTGATTCGTTAACGATACTAATGGTTAATGTTCAGTTGGATGAAAGCATGAAAAGGCATTATGTAAGCTCACTTCATTGGCAACAAGATATCATATAAGATGGTAATGTATGAAGGAAAACTTTTGTTGTATAGTCTGTTGATTATTTCTTTGGAAATAAATTATGTTATGCTGATAGGATTAATCTTATTAATGTGTTTGATTTTGTAGACTCGAGAATCTTATTTTCTTTTGACTTGACTTCAAAGGTAAATGTGACCCACGTAATAACTTGAAGAGCTTATATGCAAGCAAGGTATGTTCTAAAAACAAGGCATGATTTGGATGTGTTCATCCGAGTGATATTTATTGTGCTAATGCATCATATACATTGTACATTTTTATCCATTTGTGATGATCTAAAGTACGAGTAAATGTTTGCCACATTTAACTAGGTTTGGTGCGGAAAGGATTGTACTAATGTAAGTATCAAGCTAAACCAAGCAAGTGGTCAAAACTTGCAAATGAGGAAAAACGTTGACCTTTTTTTCAATCTTCAAACAAAAATCAAGAATAATCTTTCTTTTTTTAATTGTTTTCTGCATTGATCTTTTAAGGTGCGTTTGAACTCGGGGCCACTGTTTGCCCAATTGCAATTAAGCACAACAAGATATTTGTTGATGCCTTATGAAATAGCAGAAAGTAAGAATTTTCCTTCAATATTTTTTTTTCTTTCTTGAGTTATTGTCTTAAAATGTGATTTCATTTGAAAGAAAATCCTTCACAATTCACCTATTGCAGCTATAATGTGTCAATGGGCTGTGGTGTGTGATGTTTGGTACTTAGCCCGTATAAACAACCATTGAGTTTGTAGAGAGGAAAACAACCATTGAATTTGCAGAGAGGTTTGATAGCTTAACTTTGTCTTTCATTTGTTCTACATCGAAAGAATTTACTTCAGTGTGTTTAAAGTAATTTTAATTTTTGTATACAAAAATTTAAATTTGTATCATTTACATACAAAAGAACCGAATATGTGATATCTATTACCAAACCCAAGTTTCTACAAGTTTTGATTTCAGTTCTTATCAACTGTATTTGACCCAATGAGTCCTATACCTTTTAATCTATCTTTTATTAAGCGTGTTTGACCCATTAGAGTTGAACATATATGCGAGTCAACTTATTTGTACATAACGGGTCAACATATCTAATTTTGTTTTTATGATATAATTAACTTAAAGTCTTATGGTGTTTAATTAGGCGCCGAATTTATGAACGACGTTATAATTTAAGTTGATGTTGCATCCCATTTGTTATGGTTGGTTTTTGTAACATAGATGTGTCATTTTTAGCTTTTCATTTA
Source organism: Chrysanthemum lavandulifolium (assembly GCA_022545495.1). Lineage (NCBI taxonomy): Eukaryota > Viridiplantae > Streptophyta > Magnoliopsida > Asterales > Asteraceae > Chrysanthemum > Chrysanthemum lavandulifolium. Next base: position 129,146,924 of record CM040246.1, on the reverse strand, counting down.
CGGAGTATTTTTTTCAAGAATTGGCGATCTCAAGGTATGTATGATTTTAGATGTTTACATGTACACAAACCAATGAACCAATTAAAATTCTTCTTGATTAATCATGTGATGTAATCCTCTTTATGAATCAATGATAAGCTTTCATGTATGGATTGCAGGTTTTGGAACAACGGAACAATTTTCATCATAAAATTACAGGTACTCTTGGGTTTTGGCCAAACATTCTTTCACTCAACAAATGACAAAAGCAACATCATCTGGTATGTTTCTTTTAATTTGCATGGCAGAGGTGTATGACTAGGGGTGTTATCGGGTCAAGTTTTCGGGTTGGGTTGACTCGGGTTTTGAATTTTTACAAAGTGACCCGCAACCTGACCCGATTAAGAATCGGGTTGTCGGGTTCGGTGAGATTCAGGTCGGGTGATTTGAGTTATTGGGTGCAAACATCAACATATTAGATTAATTAATATAACTTTTTTAAAATGTGGATAATCATTAAAAAAGAAGTAAGTTGACTGCACCAGATGTTTTATTAACCAGATGATCACTTTAAACTGGGGTGAGCATTGGGTCAAAACCGGACCGGACCGACCGAAGTTCAGTCCGGTCGGTTGTACGTAAGACCGGACCGAGGACCGAACATGAGGTAAAGTATGGACCGAGGACCACACCAAAATAGGTTCGGTCTGGTCCGATCCGGCAGTTCAATCCAGTCTACAATCCGATATGCTCACCCCTACTTTAAACACACTCACAAAAGATATTGAATAATCATTTAACTTCTTAAAATGATTGTACCAAGTTTACTGCACAAAAACTGTTAAACATATTGTAGTGTCAAAACTAGGCTATACAGTGATTTAAAATTGATTTCTTGGATGATTATTGAGTAATGCACATGTTGATACTCATTTGAACTTTTTTGCCATGCAACTAAGCAGTTACGTATATAGTTATCTATTCAGTTTATTGGTAGCTCAGTGATTATGGTCTCTATATACAACTTTTTTGACACATGGGCTTATATAAGTTTACTATATATAAATAAGCTTATATAAACCCACAAGTTTCAAAATAATCTGAAAAAATTACGCTTCTGAAATATAAGCCGGAAAAAGCTCATAAGTCCAAAAATAATCTTAGACAAACACCCCTTACAAAGGTTGATGGGGACACTTTCTCTGAATTACCTGATTGTATTAATTTTTTGAGTGCTTTAGAATCTGATTCCAGTTGTTCCCATTACCTTTTCTATAAAAAACAGTCCTCCAAGAACAAATGCATTGCCGTGGTCTGTTAATGTATGGTCTAATTGTGCACTAAAAATAATTTTCATTTTTTCAAGATCATCTGTAGTGGAAAGTTGATCATGATCTCATAATGTATTGATCTTCTTTTCTGATTTATACTCGGATAACCTTAGGATTTGATTTTAAGTTTTCCATAGCTTTCAGAAAGGCAGATGAGAACACATTCTTGATGAGAACACATTCAATAAAAGTTTTAACTACCTGCTTTTTTGAATTTTGATTGATTGCATTAAAGTTTGATTTCATATTTTCCTAATATTTTACATAAAACAGTCAACCAAGTACAAATGCTTTGCTTTATTATGTTAATGCATCTTCTAATTGTGTACATGAATAAGTTTCAGATTTTCCATTGATATACGAAAAAGATGATAACATTCATTCTGACTTCTATGTTTATATATTGTGTGATTACGCTAGAATCCAATTCGAATTCTTTGATCTATAGCATGATTGCATGTGGATTTAATGGCAATTGTTAAAGAGATTTTAGGGAAATCATTATAAGAACATGCACCTGCTAGGCCCAATTTTTTCATGGTCAATGCTGGTTTAGATAAAGCTAGACCCCCTATTAATGATAGATTCCATCCACTTTAATGTATTTAATTTTGCTAATTAGGTATTGGGTATGGTTAGAAGAGTCGATCCTATAGCTTTGATGCCTAAAGATGACCCACAGAAGGAGGAACTGAGGAAGCTACAAGCAAAACAGGTAGAAATTGACGTGCTGGCACACAATCAAGTCTGGAACATCCTCTGGGGTGGGCTCAGGCTCTTGCTTGCACAAGCTTCCCCTCTTTTTACACTTCAAAGGACCCCTCTTACCAAAGTCTTATGAAGAGGGTGTTTTTGTCACGTCCAAGAAAGCTTATATAAAAACGCACAATTTTGATGCTGAAAGATTTAAGGAACTTCTGCATATTGCCATTGGGTAGCAAAATATCATATTGCAGGGGTTGAAGTAAATGTATGTCAACGACATCAAAGATTTTAGGTGGGATTGACATAATTGGTAGTATATCTTCAATATCAGTTTCTTAGCTTAAAAATTCAGAAGCTGAACTAAAAGATATCAAACAAATTTATGACAACTGACAAATTAAAGGCCAACATACAAATGGCTTACAATTCATGTGTGCATCTATGTTTCATTCTTATAACTCCTTTTTCTTATAAATTGCTAGGTATTCTTAGTTGGATTTTTATACTTCCATGGGTTTAGTGTCTATAGATAAATTGTATACATACATAGATACATGCATGCATACTACACATACAAGCACTTTCATAGCATGCACATCTTTATCTACAAAGTTTAGCTGACGCAAGTTCCTTATGTGGATCAATATTTTGGATTACCTAATAGTTAATCTTATGTTGAAATTCGGTGTTGTAAGCTCGGCTATTATAACATTCTATAGATTTCTTTAGACAATAAGGAATACTAATATAAAATGTTTGTAAATATATCAGCTTTTGAAATAAAAATGAAAATACACAAGGTATATAAGAAAGACATTAAGGCTTCAATGAAGATACAAATGGACAAAACAAATTACAAATCAATACTGAAAAATACATAGTAAACTCACACAAGCGTCGAAGATTATTATAACAGTATGTAGTATGATATTTAGAAAGTCAACAATTTTATAGAACCCGAAAAGAACAAAATAAAAAAACATCCCACCTCAATTAATCAAACAAATTAAATAACGGAGGACCCAAAAGAAACAAAATACATCTATACTCCCTTATAAAGCGTAAATATCCCCAACCAAAACCCAACCTCTATTTTTAAGATTCATATCCAAACCTACATCCAAGGCTAAATTCTACACACCAAACCAACATACAATCACAAAATTACCAAACCAATAAAACACCCATCCTCAAACCCTATTTACTTCCCCTTTATATTTCTTATTAAAAAAAACACACACTCAAAACACTCTCATCTCACTCTAAAAAAATCACTCACTCTCAATCTCCCAATCAAATAAAAAATACACACACACATTCATCTTAAAAAACCACTCTCCAACAAAACACCCCTCCTCCACCCTACTGCCGCCACCACCCAACCGCCGCCACCACCAGACGCGCCACCACCCAACCGACGTTTTAGGTATTTTTTCTATACCCCCGTTTTTTTTGGTAGATGCGTATTTTCTTTTCTTTTTTTTAAAAGATGCGGATTGTTGTTTTATAGATTAATTTTTTGTAGATCTATTATTTTTTTGTGTAGATCTAATTTTTTTTTCAAATATCTCTATGTTTTTAAAAAAATCCGTAATGTTTTTTTTTTTTTTTTTTTTAAAGATCCGTAGTTTTAGTTTTAATTTTTTATAAAGATCCGTAATATTTTTATTTTTTATAGATCCGATTTTTTTTTTTTTTTTGTAGATCTAATGATTTTGTTTGTAGATCTATTAATTTTGTTTGTAGATCTAATTATTTAAAAAAAAATCCGTAATGTTTTTAATTTTTAAAAGATCCGTAGTTTTATTATTATTTTTTATAAACATCCGTAATATTTTTTAGATATATATATATATATATATATTATTATTTTATAGAAACGATTTTTTGTAGATCTAATTATTTTTAAAAATTCGTAATTTTTAGATGTATATATTTTTAAAAGATCCGTAGTTTTTCTAATTTTTTAAAGTTCCGTAATATTCTTAATTTTTTATAGATCCAAATTATTTTTGTAAATCTAATGATTTTAGTTGTAGATTTATTAACTTTTTTGGTAGATCTAATTATTTTTTTAAAGATCTGTAATTTTTTTTAGATATATATATTTTTTAAAAGATCCGTATTATTTTTTAAAAGATCCGTATTATTTTTTATTTTTTTAAGATCCGAATTTTTTTAATTTTTTTAAAGATCGGTAATATATATTAATTTTTTTAATAGATCCGAATTGTTATAATTATTTTTAGATCTAATGATTTTAGCTGTAGATTTATTAATTTTTTTTGTAGATCTAATTATTTTTTTAAAGATCCGTAATTTTTTTATAGATATATATATTTTTTAAAAGATCCGTATTATTTTTTATTTTTTTAAGATCCGAATTATTTTGATTTTTTTAAAGATCGGTAATATATTTTAATATTTTAATTTTTTTAATAGATCCGAATTGTTATAATTATTTTTAGATCTAACGATTTTTTTTATAGATCCGAATTATTTTAATTTTTTTATAGATCCGATTTTTTTTTGTAGATCTAACAATTTTTTTTCTTTCAGATTTGCCGTTGTTAGCCGAAATCTTCCACTGCCGCCATCGGGATATGTTGTTGCCGCCGGAAATGTATTGTTGTAAATTTTTAATATTTGTTGGTATTTTTTTGGCATAGTTTTGCGATTTCCGTATGTATGGGTTGTCGACGTATTGTGTAAGTTAGTTGTGTTAGTTCATGAATAATTTGTTGTAAAAATTCTAAATTTAGTGACGTAGTGTGAAAACTTATTCTTTATAAGTTGTATTTCAAAATTTAGTAGTAATTTGTTTTGTAAATTGTAAATTTGTTAATGGGTCTCGAAATTGTTTTGAAATAAAAAGTTTGAAAGGTCTCAAAGAATTAAAGTTTTGTACCTTTAGAGTTATTGAAACTTATAAGTAACTTTTTAAAGTCTGTTTGCTTTTTTAGCTTTATAAATTGAAGTTTTGAAATTTCAAAACGTGTTGATAACTTATCTTGAAAGTCCTAACTCCTAAGCTTAAAAATCACAAGATTTTAACTTTCGAAATTTAAGTTCCAAAAATTTAAAATTATTTTTAAGTTTGAAAACTTAAAATATCTATCAGATTTCTGTGCTATAAATAAAAAAAATGTCAAATTTACATTTTGAAAATTGAAATATACCGTAGACTATTGTAGTTTCAATGTAGTTTGACTTATTCTATATTACTCTACCTGCACTTTATAGATGAGAAAGTCAAAAAAGTACATCACATGTCAAGATCAAAGAACAAAAGTACATCACATGTTGCTCTATGCTATTGCTTCATATAGTGTTAATATGGGGCTTTGGACATTAGTAGAAATTGCATTGTCAAAAGTTCAAAACCATAAGATTCATGCATTGAGACATGTAAGTTAATAACATGTGAAGTGGATATGGTATCAATGAGAATGTTGTAATATGGTATCTCAATGCTCAAAGCCTCAAATATTGATTTACGTTGTTAAATTGTGGGCAAACAGCCACAAGCTCAAATATTAAGTTAAGTTAAATTAGGGGCTAAAAGCCTCATTTGTATTTAAGTTTGATGACAACTTTTGCATACGCCATATCTTATATTTTCAACGCCATATCTTATATTTTTCAACAACGAGTTGAAACTTTTGCATCCAGAGCTGCCCATTGATTTGGGTGGTCCGGTCCAAACTATCATTCAAACACCGTAAATCGTGAAAAGTTTTAATTATTATTGAAAATTGAAGATAATATCTTAAACACGTATAAATCTTAATGGACATACGCTTAAATCGAGTACCATTAACAAATGGTGGCGCATCACGGTCATCCCACTTCGCGTCGCCATCACCGCCACTATTTGTATCAACCACTAATATTTGGTTTTAGGGGACCAACCATAAACAAATGACTCAGACACAAATTTTTAAACCAGTAATATAAAAACACATTTCGATAGGCCAGGATCGTTTAAGAAAAATTATGTTTTTATAAAATTAACACTACATTAAAAAAACCATTGAAGTCCTGAGCAACCCCTGATTCTGCCCCGTATTGGCTTGCACAAACCATTTTACCAAAACACTCTACTAGACACAAAATGCAAACATGAATAAAATAAAATTCACAAACAGACGGATGAATACAAATTTTGTCTAAAACTTTACACTTCCGCCGCTACGCGCTGTCGCTTGGATTTTAGATACAATTTATCAAAAAATAATTATTCGCCATTGAAATTTTGTCGAAACTGAGACACATTGCATTGGTACATGGTCTTCATTAAGATTACAAATGGACAAAATGTCTAACAATAAACTACAACCTACACTAATTGTCACATGAGAACTTACCAAAAGATTAAAAAGCCACTCACTCACTTTGACATTACTATACCCATAAACACAATATTTTACTTAAGTACTTTTATCACGATGGATCTTATTTATGTGCTTTTAATGAAATGACGGTCAATATTTGTGTACCTATTTAACTATTTTACGAGGAGTGAAGTTACGCTTTTGTCACACCACATGAGGTTTAGTTCAATCTTTACTGTATGAGACAGGAAAAGGTGAAAATGTGACTATCTTAAAGTTAAAGAAAATAGGTGAATAAAAGAATTTGATAAAGGACAATTGTAAAAGAAGTATTCGGATTGTCACGGATGTAGTTGTAGAAAAGCACTCTCACCAATAAGCATCTTTGATAAGCTTAGTCAAACACTCGATACATAAAGTTATTGCCATTTTATAAACAGGTTGGGGTTTGGTTTAGCGGTTATTTAGCTGTCAACTTATATAATGATGTCACAAGTTCGATACCCACTAACAACAACTCCATCTTTTTCTTTTTATCCACCCTGTTGAGCAGAGGAAAGGTATTTATGTCATTAATGTGTTAGCCTTTAAATACAAGTCATTTAGAGAAAGTAGAAGATATACAAGACTATAACAGAATGATACTATCTTATCTAACTAATGTAAGTTGTGTTATTTCTTGTGGCTATATCTGATGAGGTGTGGTTAACACGCCCCCTGCAAGATCGAGGCTCCATTGGAGATTATTCCGATCTTGGATCGTAGAAAATTGAACCGATTACGACTTAGAGCCTTTGTAAGAATTTCCACCAATTGGTCTTTAGTAGATATGCAGATTGCAGAAACTTAACTGTACCTTTAGCAACACATTCACGTACAAAAGAAAATCCAAGGGTATATGCTTCATGCGGGATTGCAATTCAAGGAGTAGCTTTTGAATCCACATAAGGTCGGTGGAGGTGTTGGCAGCAACTTTGTGTTCAGCTTCTGTTGATGATGGAGAAGTTGATTTTTGACGAGCAGACTTCCAAGAGATAGAATTAGCACCCATGTATATATATATGCAGTGGTTAACGACCATCATTGCGATTTCCACCACAATCTGAGTCCCTAAATGCTGACAGTTTTAACGGGCTGCCTTTTGAAAAAAACAACCATAAAAATAGCTATCTTTAAATAGCGGAAAATAGGTTTCACTAGGGTCATAGATAAGTATTAAAGACTGAAGACGACCGACGAGTTTCCTGTAAGGGTTGGATCAATAAGAGCATAGCCATCTTTGAGAAGCAAAGGAGTCCCGTGACACTTGTGATTGTTAACAACTTTAGCTCCAACCATTGAG
>CM040246.1:129071954-129139133 GCA_022545495.1 Chrysanthemum lavandulifolium | reverse complement strand
ATAACATTAATTAGTGTGTTTAACTATTTTATATTTAGAATTATGTTGTAGCTTGTTTAAATTGTACATTGTGAAAATTTTATTGTACTTTTTAGTAAGAGGTGTTTTAATTGGTTGTTTATTAATTTGGCAGATATGCTTTTACATGGTTGTACAATGTGAATAAATTATTGTACTTTTAAGTAATTGAGTGTTTTAATACGAGTATTAATTACACAATACATTTCTCTCACCTTTGACTTTCAACTTTTTCACTTTTCAAGGTTTGACCATTTTTCTATTATATGTAGTATAGATATTTAGAAAGTCAACAATTTTATAGAACCCGAAAAAGAACAAAATACAAAGAAAAGATATCTCACCTCAATTAATCAAACAAATTAAATAACGGAGGACCCAAAAGAAACAAAATACATATTACTGAATGGACAAAAAGTATAACAATAAACTACAACCTACACTAATTGTCACATGAGAACTTACCAAAAGATTAAAAAGCCACTCACACTCTTTGACATTACTATACCCATAAACACAATATTTTTACTTAAGTACTTTTATCACGATGGATCTTATTTATGTACTTTTAATGAAATGACAGTCAATATTTGTGTACCCTATTTAACTATTTTACGAGGGTGAAGTTACGCTTTTTGTCACACCACATGAGGTTTAGTTCAATCTTTACTGTATGAGACAGGAAAAGGTGAAAATGTGACTATCTTAAAGTTAAAGAAAAATAGGTGAATAAAAAGAATTTGATAAAGGACAATTGTAAAAGAAGTATTCGGATTGTCACGGATGTAGTTGTAGAAAAAGCACTCTCACCAATAAGCATCTTTGATAAGCTTAGTCAAACACTCGATACATAAAGTTATTGCCATTTTATAAACAGGTTGGGGTTTGGTTTAGCGGTTATTTAGCTGTCAACTTATATAATGATGTCACAAGTTCGATACCCACTAACAACAACTCCATCTTTTTCTTTTTATCCACCCTGTTGAGCAGAGGAAAAGGTATTTATATCATTAATGTGTTAGCCTTTAAATACAAGTCATTTAGAGAAAGTAGAAGATATACAAGACTATAAGAGAATGATACTATCTTATCTAACTAATGTAAGTTGTGTTTATTTCTTGTGGCTATATCTGATAGGGTGTGGTTCTTACGCCCCTGCAAGATCGAGGCTCCATTGGAGATTATTCCGATCTTGGATCGTGAAAAATTGAACCGATTACGACTTAGAGCCTTTGTAAGAATTTCCACCAATTGGTCTTTAGTAGATGTGCAGATTGCAGAAACTTAACTGTACCTTTAGCAACACATTCACGTACAAAAGAAAATCCAAGGGTATATACTTCATGCGGGATTGCAATTCAAGGAGTAGCTTTTGAATCCACATAAGGTCGAGTGGAGGTGTTGGCAGCAACTTTGTGTTCAGCTTCTGTTGATGATGGAGAAGTTGATTTTGTGAGCAGACTTCCAAGAGATAGAATTAGCACCCATGTATATATATATACGGTAGTTAACGACCATCATTCACGATTTCCACCACAATCTGAGTCCCTAAATGCTGACAGTTTTAACGGGCTGCCTTTTGAAAAAACAACCATAAAAATAGCTATCTTTAAATAGGAGAATATAGGTTTCACTAGGGTCATAGATAAATGTATTAAAGACTGAAGACGACCATTGAGTTTCCTGTAAGGGGTTGGATCAATAAGAGCATAGCCATCTTTGAGAGCAAAGGAGTCCCGTGACACTTGTGATTGTTAACAACTTTAGCTCCAACCATTGGGAGAAGATTCAAGTGTTGGAGTCGTGAGCCCGATAGCGAGGTTAGATAATCCAGTTCAGTGAGAAGCAAAATCACTGGGTGGTTCTGGGACATCACTTGGAATCGTGTGATCACTTTCCAGTAAACTGTGTTCAACCTAATCCATGAGTTCATGAATATCTACGGGATAAGGCCAAAATAGGTTATGGAATTAGGCGCTGGTCTATAACCACAGGCGCTAATAAGTGTTAATAGTTTTACATATGTCCTGCATGCATAATCGGATCTCACTATTTATGGAGTTGCACTTAAGCTAATCCAATGGGATTATAGGTATTGTCGGCCCATTAATAGCATCATGATTATCCCCGTTATAGTCGTTAGTGGATTACGGCCAATTAAGCGTGGTCATTAAGTGATTCAAGCTGCCACTTGAGATAGGTCCAAAGCGTTACAAGCGATGCTGTTGATCTTTGCTTCGTCTTGCTTCGGTGGAAAAACTTGCTTATCGGTGGAAACTCTTTGCCTATCAGTGGAAACCACAAACGATTCCTTTCCTGGCGATGCTTCCCTGGCTGATGCTTTCTACTAGCACTACAAGTACAAACCACTTCTGAGTTAGGGTGTTCATGGGGACCTTATGGGTGTACACGCTCCGTACCTCCTCTACAATTCTGAGGTGTGAGCTAATCCCATGCAAAAGCACTAAATTTTTCCATGATCCTCCCAAATTTAGTTCACTTCCTTTGCATTGAAAAATAAACATCAAGCCAAAACATGTGCATAAGCGAAAATGTCACGAGGTTGAATTTCCATGTTAGTAAATTACTGGTTCAAATATTCGAGAATCGGGGTGTTCTAAGAATTGAACCCTTCAACCCGTTTGAATACACAGAAGATAAAATACACACAAGTTTTCAAACACAATAGCTCGAGCCCACTCTACAAGCCATGTGTCCATATCCGAATTCATAAATGTTGCAAAGCTAAAAGTCAAGAGAAACTTCACAGGCGGCAAAACTTCAACATTTACACTTGGAAACAGTTCCTCTTTATTCATGCCACTCACCGCCAAGCACTTTTCAAAGAAAATTAACCATTGAGAGTAAAGACTTCATCCTCCTTTTATTGAGTTACAGAGCACAACCTTGGGATGTAAATAAAACATTGCTCGATCCGGCTTCGATGTTTAGCTTTCCGTTGAACTCGACTCCAAGTTTCCTCGGGAGGGAGTTGGGTGTCCTAACGTTCGAGAGACTAAGTTGGACTTAAACCCGTCCCGCTAGCGACTTTATAACCAAGTCTCTAGCCAAACCCTTCGTCAAGTGATCGCCTAAGTTACAGTGAGATCTCACTTAACTCTATAGATACCACCCCATTCATGATAAGCTCACGAATCATACTATGTCTAACACCTAAGTGTCTAGACTTACCATCTGTACATGGCTATAAGCCTTAGCCAATGTAGTTGCACTATCACCGGATAGGAAATAGGTGCTATAGGTTTGAGCCAGCGTGGAATCTCAAACAGAGTTTTCAACCATTGACACTTCACCGGTGATTGCTTAGAGCCACGAGGTCAGATTCCATTGTTGAAGTGGTGTCTGCAAGTTTGTGCTTGGATGCCCAAGAAATTGCACCTCCACCTGGTAGAATACCCATAACACCGGTAGCCGAATTGTCTTCGTTGTTCTTGATCGACTTGCATGATGTAACCTTCCAACACTGAAGGAACCCGATTATATGAGACTATAATCCATAGTTCTCTTCAAATACTTGATGCCACAATGAGCAGCTTGCCGATGATGAGCACTAGGATTACTAGTATACCTGCTTGATTTTCCACATAAAACCAATATCGGGTCTTGTACAAGTCATAGCATACATCAAGCGACCAATTACCCTAGAATACTCAAGTTGAGATACAAGCTTTGCCATTATTAGGCATCGACTTCTCACAAGTATCCATGGGTGTACTCGCGGGAGTACAATCAAAGTAATTGAATTTCCTCGACGCCTTCTCAAAATATTGGGGCCCAGAGATAGAAATTTCTTACTTTCATATTTAATCCTTATACCAAGGATAACATCGACCTCCCCATGTCTTTCATGGAGAACCTTGATGACAAAAATTCCTTTGTCAGTCAACTCGATTTTAGTCATGCAAAGATCAACATGTCATCAACATATGACAAAGGCTGGCTCCTTTACGATTCATTAAATTTGCTATATACATTTGTCGACTTGGTTAAGAACATAACAAACAAACAAAACCACTTCATCAAATTTTGATGTCATTGCTTAGTGCACTGCTTCGGTCCATAAAGAGACTTAATCGGTTTACACCTTGTTTTCATTGCGAGCATGATGAAGCCACGAGGTTGGTTCATATAAACCTCTCTTCCAACTCACCCATTCAAGAAAGTCGTCTTCACATCCATCGATTAATAATCGATTGAATTGATGCCCAAGCAATCGCCATCTTATGAGTACTTGTCGTGCCACGAGGGCATAAGTATCAAAAATAGTCTATCACACGACTTTTGCTTAAAGCCACAGAATAATAAGTCTAGCCTTGAACTTTTCAATAGTTCCATCTACCTTCATTTTCCTTTTGAAAATCCACTTGCAACCCAAAGGTTTGCAACTGTTAGTAGATCGAGCCAACACCCAGTGTTGTTCCCCGTGATGGAATCCATCTCATCATTGATTGCTTCTTTCCGAGAAAGCGATATCACAGGACTTCATTGCTTCTTCAAATGTCTTGGGATCATCATTAACAATGAAGCAATAGGAGGTATTGATGCGAGACCTCGTCCGCTTGTTCCTTCACTAAGTATGGTTGAAACTCGAGTCGAAATGACTTTGGAGTCCCGGCCCTTTTACTCTTCACGAGCACGCAGGTTGATTGTTGAACCACAACCTCATCGAGGACCACCGATGGTTCATCATCGAGGACCTACGATACACCCGTTATCATGAGTTCCATTAGGAATCCTCGACTTGGTCTTGGGGCGATGAGAATCTATTCTCATCAAAGTCGCATCCCTTGATTCAATTATTGAGTTAACTAAAACATGGTCATTAGGTTCAATAACATAGAACCTAAAAGCCTTGGAATGCTCAAGATATCCAACAAAGATGCGATCGATGCCTCTTTCACCCAAAGTTTTAGCTTTGGATCAGAAGTCTTACAAGAGCCTACTGGCCTGAGCCTTGAGATAGTTGGTTGGGTTTCCTTTTAGTCCGAGTTCATAAGGGTAACCTTGTTCCTTTTGTTTAGGAACCCTATTTAATAAATAGCAAAAGTTGTTAACATAACTTCACCCCTGAATCCTTGACTCGATCTGAATAGGACAACATGGAATTAATCATCATCCTTGACCCTGTTTTCCTTTCCAAATACCATTTTCTTTGAGGAGTATAAAGGCGATCGTTTCATGGATTATACCAACAGACCGAAATCTCAGTATCCATGTACTCACTCCTCTATCGATCCTTAATCTTTTGATCGGGGACCCAAGTTGTAATTAAACTTGCTTTTAAACACTTTGAGTTTATCTAATAACTTCATCCTTGGTATATAACGAAAGACATAACAAAATCTAGAAGCATCCTCGATAAATGTCACAAAGTACTTCTTATTCCCCGAAGAAGGGTGACGTACAAATCACACAGATCAACATGTATCGGCTCAAGAGCTTAGTCTCACGACTAACACCGTGAAAGGATTTCTTGGTTATCTTGGTCAATATGCAAGTTTTACACTTTCGATTATCCATGTCAAAAGTAGGGATTAAACCATCCCTAGACATATCTTGCATCCTTTATAGTGAACATGACCAAGTCTAGCATGCCAAAGGGTAGAATCGATCACGATCATATGATGTCATGCAAAGGTGAAATAACTGCTGTCATGTGGTAATATTAAGCTGAACATTTGATTACATAAATAACCAAAACCAATAAAAACACCACATTTAGAAAGAACAAATTATCGATTCAATAACTTGTTTATATCCATAATTATTCAAAACACTACTTGAAACCAAGTTCTTCACGATCTCGGGAACATGAATAACATTAAACAAGTTTACAATCTTTCCGAACTAAACTTAAGATCTACACAACCACGACCATGCACCAAGGTTGTTGACTCATTTCCCATGAAGAATATAACCATCATTCAATTATTTCATAAGTCTTGAACCGACTTCTATCTTTGCACACATGATTTATTGCACGAGTCAACCCGCTTCGCAACATCATCATCCTGCACATAATAAGATTCGAGATACATATATAACATAATAAATGAGAAAGACTTATTAACCATATTCGACCTTTCATCGTTGGAAGAACCACCACTCACAGAACCATTAGTGCACGATCCATTGGCTTTACCACCGGCTTTAACACCCTTACGGTCCACTTTTAATGTGACGGCCGATTTTGCACATTTCCAACAAGTAGGTGTTGCCTTCTTGTTAGGATATGCCCTTATATTATCATGATATTGCGTTTTCCTTTGTTGTCGTTGTACACCAGGTGAGTTGTTGTGCTCTACCATATTGACAACGAGATGGTCGGTGACATTGCTACCACTTTGGCTTGTCATTATCACGCACCGGAGAGATTCCTCAATATCACGGATGACCGCATGACTCGACGAGTTAATTCCTCTCTTATGTTTCAAGGTATGCTTGAAATCTTTCCAAGAAGGAGGAGTTTATCAATAACACAAGAGACTTGAATAGCCTCATCCATGTGCATATTTTGTTGTGTAAACCTTCCAAGTATTCCAAAGTTCATTTATATTTTGTTCCATGACCGGTCTTGAATCAGTCATTTTGTAATTATGAGAAATTACTTACAAGAAACTTCTTACTTGTGCATCATCGATATATTTGGCATCCAAGGAATCCATAGTTCTTTGGAAGATTCAAAGTTAAGATAAATATCAAGCGAGCATCGAGACATACCAGTGAGAATAAGACCTCTGCGCGTATGTAGTCATCATTCTCTCATTTGCTCCTTCTCACGATACACTCCACGGTGGCATCATCCCGTCATCGAGAATAGGTGTAAGCACATACTCCTACACTGCTGCTTGTGAAGAAGAAATGCATCTTCTTGCACCTCCTAAGTCCACCTTCAACTTGTCAAACTTGCAAAGTTTGAAGCCATGTCATTCATTGCGCGGTGACGATTGATTATCACGAATAGTTTACTTTGATTGTTGGAGTCGTAAGCCCATGGCGAGGGGTTAGATAATCAATTCGATGACAAATACCACTAGGTGAGTTACGGATATCACTTGAATCGTGTGATCACTTTCCAAAGTAAACTATTGACCACAATGCAGGTTTTGAATATAGGGATAAGACCAAATGCGATTATGGAATTAGGCACAATTCTATAACCCTTATTAATAAGTGTTAATAGTTTTGTATGCTCATCGTATAATCGGATCTCTATTTATAGGGAGTTACTCTAAGCTAATCCAATGGAATTATAGTGTATTAATCGGCCCGTTAATGTAATTATCCCATTATAAATTGTTAGTGGTTACATGACCAATTAAGCGTGGTCATTAGCGATTGAAGCTATGCTTGAATAGGTCAAACCGTTACAGCGGTACACTTTCGCCATTACTTTCAGGTGCTGTCGGTGGATGCTTTGCTTGTGGAATCCACAAGCTTGATGGAAACACAAGCTTCGGTGGAAACCACTGCTGTCGGTTGGAAACCACAGCGGTACTTTCGACGATCGCTTCATAGCGATCACTTTCTCACTACCCGATACAAACCACTTATAGGTTGTACATCCGTGCCTCACTAACCCATTACAAGGTGTGAACTAATCACTTGAGAAGGATTCAAGAAGATCAACAATATGTCTATGATGAGATACTCAATGCCAAAAAACTTATGCAAGTTTCCAAGATCTTTTAATGGAAACCTACAACTAAGTTGGAGCTGAGAATGAAAGAGTCTAGAAAATACTGGTAGGTGTTGTTGCCCGTAGTAACAATGTCATCGACATAAACTAAGAAGTAGAGACAAACACCATTCTTCTTGGACATAAAGAGCGAAGAATCAGCTATGAAGTTTGAAATTAGATTGAAGAAGAAAGCCTTTTAATTATGTTCCTGGAACCAAACACGTGGAGCTTGTTTTGAAGCATTTAAAGAAACTGCTTAACCAAACAGTATCACCTCAATAAACACGACATACCAAGTGTACAATGATGCACAGATCCTCAAATTAGAAAGCATGAGTCTTTAACACCTTATCTAAGAGATGTGGCAAAAGGTGTTCTTAGGGAAGGCGCAACATATTGGATATCGACAAAAACATAAGCAAAATAAACATTAGTTGCATTTAAAGAACTGAAAGCAAAACAAATTCGGGTTCATTGCTATGCACAATCACTTGGTACAATTAAAAAGCTAAAGTAAATACAACAAAAACATACACCACGAGGGTATTATGCGGAAACAAGTAAAGGGAAGTCTAACGCTTCCGAACTTAACAAACAAGATAGCTGAGAGTTAAGCCACTAATGGTGGAAATCAACAAAAAAAATCGAGCCAATAAAAGGCATCATAAGTCAAAGAAACCAAACGAATGAGACATAAAACGGGTTGAAACATACACAACACATTTTGAAAATCAGTCTGTTACCAGGTTTCTAGATAACATTTCTATACACCATAAAAATCAACAAAACTAGTAAATCTCAAGCGCTGGAGAATAAGCAAATCCAATACAAATTACTAGTTCCTTCCTAACCGTTCTAGTTTAAGAATATTTAAAGAATCTGCTGCAATCAGCAAGTAAATCAAGTTGACTTGTTAAGAAGCAGTAACAAGTAATGTGATTCAAAAACCATAATTCTACCATTGAAACAGGCCAAAAAATTTACTAGCATTTTAGTATAATTTCAGAGAAAATAGCATAATGTCATGGAAACCGAATGTCAAACTCTCAAAAAACCGCTATCACAGACTCTGAAAATACATATTAACAAAGGCAGCACCATGTAAACCTCTGCAAAATAATGCAACCAAAGTTACAAACCAAATTATCTGTCATTAATCAAAAAAGTATCTTTCAAAAGTTATGTCAGTTAAATAAAACTATTGGGACTTATGAACGTGTGGGTAGTTTGGTCTGATGGTTATGTGTTCATTCTATACACTATAGGTCGCGTGTTCAATACTCACCAGAACAACTTTATCTACTTTTTTATTAGTTTTCATAGTTCTTCTACATATTTAAGTCATGATAGTTAGAGTGACACACTTTCAAACACTTTTAACTTTGAGATATCTCGTAATAGTGTAAGCTTATATTATGTCATAGTTAGACCTTATTTGACATAGATTGAAATATTATGTCAAAAATACTTAAAGGGAATTGTTTGGTTTATATATTTGGATGCCGGATTACACAGTAACACAATTTCTTAGGTAAGTACTTTTACTACCATGGTATTATTGATGTGTTTTTTTTATGAATGATACGGTTAATATTTGGGTACTTTTTTTACGAGCTGTCAAGTTGGGCTTTTGCTATTTCGACTTCACATGAGATTTGCTGCAATATTTGTTGTGTGAGGCAAAAAAGGAGGGGGAGAGGCGATCATTATAAATGTACAAAACAGCAAAAGATAGGCGACTAAAAAAGTAGATAAAGAATAACAATTTTACATATAAAAAAACATTCTTTAACCGATGGTGATTGATGTAGTTATAAAAGAAAAATGCCAAGAGGGTCTCACAAAAAAATTGTGAGTTTTTTAAAATCAATATTTCATTCTTCATGAAAGACTTCAATACTTCTATGTCATAATTTTCTTATAAAACGGGGTTTAAGCCGTATAATAGATATGTATGTTTTTAAATGTTCAATTACGGTACGTGTACTAAAAAACTACTCGTGTGATACGTGAACTTTCAGTTTTGTTCTAATATGGCCGATTTTTACCGGCTACCCATTAAACCGACAAAATTTTATATTTTGTATACTTTAGACTCACACATTACTAAAACTCAAATCAGGATACCCTAATTACTCATCATGCATTGTTCCAAACACCCCATCTTCAACCTTACCACCACCACCACACACCATCTGCACGCCACCACCTTACACACCCACCACCCTGACACCCTTCACCACCTTACCACCCACCCACCACCACCCATACTCCACCACCCCCCCGGCGCCCACCACCCCCTTTAATAAATTGTATAATCTTCAAAATGGTTGTGGGTTCTTGGTTAACAGAATTGGTGGTGATGCTAAACAATGGTTGTGCGTTCGAGGGTGATGGTCATGTGGTAACTGCGTGGTGGTTATGCCGTATGATCATAGTAGTTATGAAAAGATATATGGTTTTAGTCTAGTAATAATAATGAGACGTTTGAAAAAGCAGGTTTATTGTATGGGGTTTTTTATTCGATAGTCATTGTACTTTTTATAAATGTTTAATTTGATCATTGTACTTTTTTTTGTTAAATTCAAGTCACTCTACTATTATTTATGTTTAAAATACTAGCTAAACTTTGAGACCTTACAGAGTTGGAGTTATCTATACTTTTACTATGCTTCAACCTCCATGTCATCAAATAACTCATGTCTCTTTTGTTATTTTTTTTTGACAATCTATGTATACTTATCTTTATAAAAAATAGTTATATATGTTAAATTTAATTTGTTTTTTATGCATATTCTAACTTGAACATTTAACAAGAGAACTAAACATTTAAACAAGTTTAAATTGGTTAATCAAATATCGATGTTTACATATGTTTGTGGCGGAGTAAAACCAAAGCACTAATCTCCGTATTGTCTTCATCAAGTCATACTCTAAGTTTAGGTGTACAATTGTATCCGCGATACTCGTATTCGTTGTGCATAAAATTGTATGAACTATTTGATTGCTAATAAACAAGCTTGGTTGATTATGGCGGTGTCTGAATAAATACAAATTAGGCGTAAATAATATAACTAATTTTTAAAAAAATATAGAAATGTATGAACTATTAAAAGTTGTAAAATTTTAAGTTATGATTGTTAAAACTAATAAACATGGAGTAAGCTTGGTTGATTAGTTACTCTATTAAATTTAAACTAGTAGGTACCCAGCGATGTATACCGTGTGAATAAATACAAATTGGAAATGGTTTGTTTCTTACTTGCATTTAGTAACATAATAATATAACTAATTTTTAAAAACAATATATATAAATAGAAGATGCAATCAAATTTGCTATTCCGTTTTGAAAAATAATTGTTTTAGAAGGTGTTTTCAAAATATATACGGTGGTGTCTAAAGTTGTAGTGGTAAAAGTAATAAATTTGCAAAATAAAATTGTTTTCTTGATTAAGCAATTATTTGTAAATTTTATTTAGTAGGAGTTTGAAGAAGAAATATATGATAAGATGATTTATCGTTATTATTTTACATGTAATTAAACTTTTGGTGTATTTTAGAGTGGGTGTTTGAAAGATATAAATGATAAAATGATTTATGTATTCATTTGCTATATTAATTATACTTTTTGGTGATGGGGTATTTTAATTATAATGTGTAAATTTTATTAGAGGTGTTTAATGAAAAGAAAATTAGATATTTATGTATTATTGTTTTGTGCAGTGCTATAGATGAGACTCTTTGTGACCTACTTATAAGGCTTTGGCCTTTTTTTTTCTGAGCATTATACCTCTTATGATCTTGTAGAGTTCAATTATGGAGAAAGGATATGAAGCAATTGTATGGGTGAAATGAAGTTGGCGAAAAAGATTCTCTTGAGCAGGGATGATATCCCCTATTAATTGTACTTTTGATTGAGAGTATTAAGATTTCATTAATAAATAATGGATATTACAAGTTAGATGATTTTGCATTATTGTATGTACCAACATGAATACACACTTAAAATACTATAATGACCTAGTAGATAAATAATTTTTACACAAAATACTATAATGACCCATTTTAAAAAGAGTGCAAAAACCCTATTGTATGACTTAAACTCTATAAAACAATCGACTATACAGATGTGACATAGTTTCAAAACATTTATAAAGCCAATAAAGTAAAAATATTGAAGTGAACACTTATTTTGTGAACCCAATAAACTAAAGAATGTACTTCTCACTTGTGTTTTAATAGTGTCACATCTATAGTTAATTAGTTCTTCAACTAAAATATGTACTCCTAGTTTATTAGGTTTCACTCGTTTTTAATAGTCTGTTACATTTACACTTCTTCAACGTATAATTAATTTCATAATAGTTAGTTTGAACGACACACGTGGGCGTAGTCTTCATCACTGTCAACTTAGCGCCACATTAAGTTCTTTCTTCATCACGATTCCACCACAAAATTGGTGTAATATGACCACTGTTTTCACCTCTCAAAATGCACCGCTAAGACACAAACATACCCGCATATATGTTCACGACACAATTCTTTTCTTTTCTTCCACAACAAGGTCGTATAGACCACTGAGTCGGTATGGTCGGAGAAACACATAACTTTGGAGGAATAATGTTAATGAAATATGCTCTTTTTCCTTCAAATTTAAAGATTTTTTTTAAGTATATGATTAAACAACTTGTATTTAGATAAACACATTAAAAGACTCGCCTCCTAATAAAACTTCCTCTTTATCATAAAGGGGTGAATTATCTACACCCTCCCATATGAGGGTATCCAATCATTAAATGCATTATTGGCTTGTACGGTATGCATCACGAGTTGTACAGTTTGACCAAAACCTATTGATGTTACAATATAGGGAGGGTTTGTGTAACATAGCCTATCATAAAAAATCTCATATTTAAATGAAGGGGCAATTTATACCACCTCTCATGCGGGTTTCCAATCGCTGTCACTGCATTGGAGGGTTGATCGTATGTCATGCGATGTGTGACTATGTGTTTGCGGTTTATACAGGTTAACCTATAAAGGGTAACTTATAGTATATCACTATTTAAATTGGGATATCTTATAGGGACTTCCCCATGATGTGACATAAGCGGTGTTTAGTCAAAGATTATGTTTGTCTCTCTTTTGTTTCTGATGACAATACGATTTTTCTCAGTTTTTGTTTCAGTATTACAGGCGGTTTTAGCGTTTGATTTATTAAATTTTATATTTTTGTTCCGTATTTTTAAGTTTATAGTTTTTAATATAAACAAAATTATAAAATAAATTTAAAAAAGAAAAAAAAAAAAAGAACGGAAAAGGTCCCCTTTATGAAAAAAAGAGGGTCCTAATAAGTCTCATTTAAATTTTGTAGCAATAGTCAACACGAAACTATCCTTGTTTATGATACAAAGTGAATAATGTTTGATTTTAGCTATAGTTGTATTAAAATTTTAAACACTGCCTATATGTTAAGGTGGGGGGCTAAACTTCTTCCAAAAGCTAAAAGTTTTAAATTTGTAACAATAAGCTATGAAGTACTTTTCTAATAGTGTTTGGGTAATGTTATTGTATTTTATAATACAACAAAAAGAAATACGCACCTTTGATAAGTTGATTTTTGATTAAAATACAGCGTTGGTCTCTAAACTTGGCGAGACGCGTCAGCGATGGGATAAAACTTCGGCACTTTCGTCGCCAAGAGTCCAAACCTGGCCTTTAAATGCCAAATTAGTCCTTTGACAAAGTCAAAGTCGATTTTATTTTGTAGTCGAGGGTATTTTAGTCCATACACATTTATACTTTGATAACAATTTATATTTTAGCCGCTTCATCTTTCATCCTCGTCATCATCTCCCCAGATCATCATTTCCCAACATCATCCTCGATGAAGCACATGCAACTTATTTACACATATACTTATTTTGTTCATATATAATCTTAGTAATGATATGAACTCGAGGGCGATAATGAATAATTCGTGCTTCTAATGTGTCGAGGCAAGGTGGATCTTCTTGACAAATAGCGGTGAACCTGTATCGCTTTATAGCAATTGATTTTGTATTTATATTTGATTATCAAGCACTATGCTAAGGCTCATCCAAATAAGCTATGTGGTTTTATTTTACGATGAACCAAGTTACGTATTCTGGGAGGAGACCTTACTCATCAACTTTGCAACGCTTGACTTACATGATGTTCGGATCACCTATGTCATATCTTCCAAAATATACTGATTTGAAATTAGAAGAATTTTGGCTTACATTTTCTTGAACTCCTCTTATTCGTGTAGGAAAAAAGCAAGTACTCCTTTAGTGATGGAGTTGTATGCATCAATAAATTGATTTTACATAATGTACTGCATAACCAAATCGGCCTGACCCCTTTAGTCACATCTAATAGGAAAATGGATGTAAGACATTATCAGAGCTTTCATTTGGTGTAACCTCTATATACCAAATTCAATATGTATGACAAAAATAGTGACCCAAAGGTCACAATAATAACAAAAATAAGCACTTTATGCTCCCAAGAACTTATCTAATTCAAGCCGCCATACAAACATCTCTTCTGATGAGGTGATTTAACATCCCTTCTACCTTGTTGAATAGCAATTGGGCTGCCACGAAATATGATAAGCGGGTTAATAGGGAACACAAATAATGGCTTTGTGTACAATGTTAGCTAGAAGAGTTTGCAATTGACTTTTGATAGTCAAACAAGTTACCTTTAAACTTGAAAATTAAGAAGTGTTTAACTATTTGCAAAAAAGAAGTCTAACAAGCAAGTTAATTATATGACTTGTTACAACTGAACACTTAAATGGGTAGAATTTAAAACTCTTTATGTCAGATTAAAATCTAGAAAGTCAAACTAGATTTGACCCTGTAAAGTCATAAGTAGACTCGGACTAAAGAGTAGCTAAAGAGATATCGGGATACTTACTAGAAAAAGCTGAAGCTTCTTGCATTGCATCATGGATTGAAAATATTTGAACCGCCTTGCGTTGAGTGCTATAACTATCGAGATACTTGTGATCACATGTAAGCCAAAACAAAGACATCTGCGGATATATTCACAGTTGGGTCAATATAACACACGTAAAGGGACGATGTGGCAAAATGGTCGATCACGGGATCGTTGGGTAACAATTTGAGGGTCAAAAGTGGATAATTATAGTAATAACAAATAATAACATAGTAAATATAATTATATTTAGAAGCTAACTATTATACATTTATACTAACATCAATTGCAAATTTAGCATTAGCAACATCACTTGTAAATTTAGCATTGGCAACATCGGTGGCAAATTTAGCATTAGCAACATCGAGTGGCATATTTAGCATTGGTCGCTTCGAGCCACGGCCTTGAAATTCTTCACTAACAAATAATGCTCGTGCAAAACATCCATAAAGCTTAAAGATCAACCTTTCCCAGAAGGACAACATATGGATAGTGGGGAAATGATGATTTAGATGATGATGATGATTTGAGGAGATGAATAATTTGGGAGATGATGGCGAGGATGAAAGATGAAGGGCTAAAATATAAATTGTTATCAAAGTATAAATGTGTATGGACTAAAATACCCTCGACTACAAAACAAAATCGAGACTTTGACTTTGTCAAAGGACTAATTTAGCATTTAAAGGCCAGGTTTGGACCTCTGGCGATGAAAAGGTGTAATTGGTTGTCACGCTAGATTAAGCAAAACTAGCTTCTTCTTCTATTGTTGCGAGCTGGCGTCCTAAATAGTGATTATTAGCCTTAGAGTACACTATTAGGCTCCCGCTTTATTTATGCGTAAGTTGCGGTTTGAGGATACTAGGATATTCGGGAGATACCTCCGTGCTTGGCAATCCCGGGTGTTCTAGGAGACTTACACTCGTAGAATTGGAGAATTTGGCATCGCCTCATGACTAAAACATGGAATACAAACACATCAATTAAGCAAGGATGTGACAATTCAACCGACTAATAAAAGATAACTAGTGGAGTAAGTAAATATAAGTAAACACGCTTTTAGTATCATAAGAACACTTCTCTACAATCCATAGCTTTTATTTTATTTATTAGTAATTAGTTTTAATTTATTTTGTCAAGTAGTTTAATTGGTAAAATACCAAACCTCCACTCTTCAAAACCCGAGATTTTTATTGCTTTCTAAAAAACAAAAGACTAAAAAGAATCACCCTCACTTTTTGCCTTTTAAGTAGCACATCTCAACCAAGATCTCTTTTTTCGAGAAACGATCAACCATCACGATCAGCGTCTTGCCAAGTTTAGGGACCAACGTGTATTTTAGTCTTTTTTTTTTTTTTTTTGATAAGTTTAGTCAAACAACCCATAAAAAAAAAAGCGGTTGGCGCCGACCGCATGTCGATTTTTTTTTCCTAACGTGTTTTAAATTGTAAACCGTTTGTCCGAGATGTGTCTTCATGGCGAAAAAAAAAAAAAAAAAAAAAAAAAAAAAAACGCTGCTATCATTTTTGTTTAAACATTTTTGTGTATGTAAAGCTAACACAAATTTTAAACTTATTTGATAGATTAAGGGTTCATTTTGAAAGTTCTTTTATTTAAAAACTCTATATAATATATTAAACTTAAACATTTTTTATACAATCGCACATATGTCAAAAGCATATCAATATTGGGCTCGTTTTGTACGTTGTCGAGAGACCTTTTTGCCGGTATCCTTTTTGTTCAAGAAATCGCCAGATATTTGTTCGATACTTTGATAAATAAAGTTTGTTGTATAAGGAAATTGTAAATAGTAAGAAAGTTGAAGGTGTGATTTGTAAATATTTTTTTACTTGTTTTTGGGCCCCATTTTCTGATTGTTTTATTTGTTTGTGGCACCAATCAGAAACCGACACCACATATTGGTATGTTCTTGATGAGTGATAGTCCGATTATAATGTTTTGGGCCACATATTTGGACTAAGCAAAGAGAAACAAATAGTAATTTTTTATGGATAAAAAAATAATATTTTACGGCTCTTCGCTCGATAATGTACGCTACAATGAGAAAATTTTCATACATAACAAGTTTTATCTAAAGAACAAACCACTTGATCTCAACCACCCATATAACTTCAATCTAATGGCTAAGATTAATTGCCATTTTAATTTAATTATTTAACGAGGGGCATGTTGGTAATTCTATAATCTCAATTATTGAATCTAGGGGTCGGTTATACACACACATTTCTCATTCACTTTTTCCACCGGTTACACACACTACTTTCACACACTAACCACCGTATCAAACCCTAACCGCTATTCATGACAAATTGATCAAAATTGATGCTAGGAATTTCTATTGTTTTCATCTCAATGCATCAGGTATAGTTACTAGCTGCTTGGATTTGATTAATCTGCTGTATTAAATAGACAGGACTTATAATCACTTCTCATGCCATGTAAACTAGAATCAAGAAATGAAAATGTTAACAGCCAAGTCGTTCACATATTTCCAGTTTGTTCTGCATCTTACGATTTTTCTTTCTTTCAGTTCTTTTCACCTCTTTCAAAAGTCAAGGAGGAAGAAGATGGGGTGTTGGAGTTAGAGCCAATTCGGAACAACGAGAGGTACAAGTACCACTTTTCGATCTCACCTTCATAATCATTAATAATCGCAACTCTTTATTGACTACATATTTGAATGAATGCATTTGACTATCACCAAATATCTAAAACCCTCCATAGATATAAGGTAGAGGCTTTTGAGCCCTACAATAGTGTTATCATGATCTTGTAAGGAGTATTAATCGGCTAATAGATAATCGTGAGTACTTATAGACCTGTTCTTAGCATGTCAGGCCACTCAACATTCATCAATATTGCAGCAAGGGCTAACGAGGAGGTACGAGTGTTCAGTGTTAGTCATGTTTGATGCTCATTCTCCCTGCCCCGGCGGGATTGGGATTGGCTAACGAGGAGGTACGAGTGTTCAATGTTAGTCATCGGGATTGGATACAAGTAAACAATTTGTTTTTGGATATGAGTTGTTTTAATTTTAATGCTAATGGTTTTTTTATGTCTCCAGATCGTGAAGAAGAGGGCGATGGAGGTTGCGGAGATGCGGAAGGCGAGTTTGGACGATGGTGGTGGGGTTGACAATGTGAAGGCATTTGAGGTTCATACGTTTTGCAGCATTTGATCACGTTTGGGATTGCCAAAGATGAGGATTTTGATTTGTATTGGAAGCTTGTTGTTGGTTTCGATTGGAGGAAGCAAATGCCTAAGCTTGTTGTTTCGCTTGGGCTTGGTGATAAGATGCCTAGTATATTTGTTATCCTTCACCCTGTCTTTGGTATCTATTTTGATTTAGCTTATGTGATTTGTGATTGAATTGATACAGTAATATCCTAATTCCTAAAAGCATAAATCATGCTTTTGGAATTTTGCAACTAGTCTAGTTAGTATTCAGTCATTATAACTTCAGTCATTGTGTGAACTGCTTTCTTACTGGTATATACTAGTATCTTAATGAACTTTATGTTCATTCGCTTGCAAATATGATTAAAGAATTGATTAGCAGGGGATATCAGGTTGATGTTGTGCATTTCAATCAAGAATTCGGCCTTGTCGATAGGTTTCCTCATGTACCTTTGCTTAAAGCTTTTCTCAAGAATTAATTCTTCTCCTTGGTTTCAGTTGTATAAGTATTTAGAGGAGAGGATCGATTCTTAAGTTGAAGGAAGAGATGAACAGTTAAAAACTGCAAAGAAGTCATGAAGTGAAGCCAAAAGTCGATAAACATAAAAAGAGGTACAATCAAGATGGAGAATATTTTATTCGTAATGGGGGACATATTGCCAAAACGGACCTTGAGTTTAACCAGTTGGTTCTTTGTAACTGCACATTATCTCTGTTTCCGATTTCTCAGTATCAATATGATGTACCTTATCTTAGGTGGTTTTTAACAATTTATCTACCATACTTGGAATGGAACTTATCTTTTTTGTTTAATTAGTTTACTTTTTGGTTGTTTTTTGTTGTTTCTTGGATTATACAAAATTCCATGGGATTATACAGAATCCCATGGGATTTATACAGAATCCCATGGGATTTATACAAATCACAAGTGAATTTTTTACGAATCCCGTGGGATTTTTCTAGACGGAAATTTAAAAAAAAAGTTGGTCTTTTTACGAATCCCGTGTGATTTTTTTACGAATCTCGTGGGATTTTTCTGGACGGAAATTTTGAAAAAAAAAAGTTCTGTCTTCTTACGAATCCCATGGGATTTTTCTGGACGGAAATTTTGAAAAAAAAAAGTTCGTCTTTTTACGAATCCCGTGGGATATTTTTTACGAACTCCGTGGGAGTTTTTTACAAATCTAGTGGGATTTTTCTGGATTAAAATTTTGAAAAAAAAGTTCGACGAAAGTATATAAAAGTGTATATCAATAGAAAGATGATTTTTTTCTCGTCGCGATGATGTATTTTTGTAGCTTGAAAATTTACTGTTTCATAAAATATGTTGTTTTTATAAAAGGGTGGAAAGTGGGTTTTATAGATTTACATTTTTACCCTTCCTTCATAATTTTTGTTTCATCTCATCCATTGGATGAAAAGAAGATGAATGGTTGAGATCTTATGATTGTTTTTAGATTAGATGTGTTTTAGATTGATCTCACCACGCTATAATATATGAGGAGTTATTTTACATATCAAACTTTTCTTACATACCAAGCCGACTCATCTTCACCGTTCATTTAAAATAAATCAATTACCGATTAAAAGTTCTTTATTATTTCACCTATTTTTTACAATTTAAATATCTTAATCGTTAATCGTTAAGTGAAAATATTTATTAGTCGCGACGAAGCATTTAATTATCTTTCTATAGACGAAGACTTTGATATACTTTCGAAAAAAAAAAAACTCGCTTTTTCACGTTTTCGTTATTTTTCGTGTTTTACGCCATCGAAATTCGTATAATAAATCATATATGATAAAACACTAAATTCAATATCACATGTGATATTAGTGTTAAATCATATATGATATGTAATATCACATGTGATATTATATGTAATATCATATATGATATTACACCAATATCACACGTGATATTACATATCATATATGATATTACATTAATATCACATTTGATATTCAAATTAGTGTTTTATCATATACGATTTTTCAACGAAACTCAAGAACGTAAAAAACGAAAAACTTAAAAAAACGTGAAAAATACGAAGAAATTTTTTTTTGTCGAAAGTATATCAAAGTGTCATCTATGAAAGATAATTAAATCTTCGTCGAATGATATATTTTTTCGCTTAACGATTAACGGTTTGAAAGATATTAATATTTGAAAAAAATGATGAAAGTGAGTTTTAAAATTGTTGGGATTAATCTCATCCATTGATCAAATAAAATGGAAGGTGGAGATTCATCCCCAGATGTAAATAATCTTTTGTCCTCAAATGATCTTTTATCATAATATATATAGAGAATAGTGTCAAATTATAAATGAATTTGGAAGATTTCTTGCTGGTTATATGTGCACCTAAGTTCAAGACCCAGCAAGTAATCCTTTCATATTTTTTGTTTTAATTACAATATTTAACTTGATACGCAAAATTATATCGCCTTAGCTCACAACAATTATAGCATGATTCTTTCAACTTTTTATGAGATGGAAAAACCTCATGATATATATTTATACTCGAACACATAAAACTTAGTATATAATGAGTTGGAAAAACCTCATGATTCTTTCAACTCTTAAATGAAGAAACTACTATGCCAATTTTCTTATGGACATTAATATAAACTCTACTAGAACCATTTCACGTAGTTTAAAATAAAATGTGCAAAACGCCTGAAGTAAATTGTTTAATTACTGTAGTTTGTGCTATGGATGCCCACTAACACAATCTGCTACTTTAGTACTTTTATCACGATTCTATTATATTTATGCGTTTATTTGAGTAGAGTACTTTTTTACGAGGCGTGAAGTTAAGCTTTTTGTCACACCACATGAGGTTTGGTTCAATATTTAGTTCTATGAGTCAAAAAAGGGGGAAGATGTGACTATCTTGAAGGTATGAGCAAGATAAACATGTTAAGATGAGTAATTATAGAGGTTTCTTTCCAAAATCATATATCTAATTCATACACTCTTGACTTAAATTGTTGATGTTAAGCATGTCTTAATCATATGTCAAATTTCAGTTTTAGACAAATATCATTTTCCTGTTTTTCTTTTCTTTTTTTAACATTAGCCTT
Organism: Chrysanthemum lavandulifolium; assembly: GCA_022545495.1. Taxonomy (NCBI): domain Eukaryota; kingdom Viridiplantae; phylum Streptophyta; class Magnoliopsida; order Asterales; family Asteraceae; genus Chrysanthemum; species Chrysanthemum lavandulifolium. Next base: position 129,118,162 of record CM040246.1, on the reverse strand, counting down.
TTAAGGAACAACTAAGATTGTACATGTTGTGTTGGTTTTAGAGTTCTTGAAAGCTAAGTAAAACTGTTCAAATAGTTCTGGGCCAAATGATGCCCCTGCAGAAGCGGTGGACAACCGTATCTGCTTGATGGTGTAAAAAGGAGGATATGTGTTTATTGGATGCACGTAACTTATTAATTACCTTTTTTATTCTTTTTTGCAGCAGGTAAATAACCTTGCTGTTTGCTTCATCTTAAAAAAGCTATAAACACACCTAATTTGACCCATTGAACTATAAATCACAAGACATTTAGTAGTGATTAAGAACATTGTTCAACTTTAAACTCACCTTTTTCTCTCTTCAACTGCAGTAACTAAAGTTTAAAGGTCTGGCCTGACAAGAAACCAACCTGGAACACACTCACAAGACTTTCAAAGAGGATACTCAAATTGGAGACTCAATACGCACCTGTCGTGACCAGCCTAGACTCTACTTTGGGTCTTCATTATATGATCACCAATACGATAGTGTTTAACCAATTAGAATCACTTCAATAACAAATGTACGCTGATGCATGCAGTTGCACGAACTTCAGACGACCCGATACATGTCTTCCAGATTCTATGGACCCCCATAAGAATGCCAAATAGTAATGAAAGGTTACGGAAAACCATATCTAAGTGATGCAGAAAAAGGTGTTGTCAAATTAAAGAGCATGAATGATTAACACCCTATCTAATTGTCAGGGAAGGTAAAAACTGGATGTCAATAAAACATAAGCAAATCAAACATCAGTTGCATTTGTGGAACTGAAAGCAAAACAAATTCGGGATCATTGCTATGTACGATCACTTGGTGCAACTAAAAAGCTAAAGTAAATAATACATAAATATAAACCAGATTGATATCAAGCGAAAACAAGTAAAGGGAAGTCTAACGCTTCCGGACTTAACAACCAAGATAGCTAAGAGTTAAGCCATTAATGGTGGAAATCTACAAACAAAAAAAAAAAAGCTAGTAAAAGGCATCATAAGCGAAAGAAACCAAAAGAACGAGACATAAATATGGTTGAACCATAAACATCACATCTAAAGTCATCGGTTATCATGTCTATATATAATATATCTATAAACCATAGAAATCGATAAAAGCAGTAAAATCTCGAGCGCGGGAGAATAAGCAAATCGAGTAAGAATTAATGGTTCCTTCCTAACGTTCCTAGTTTATTTTTTACTGAAGCTCTTCTTTTACTGTAAGAACATTTAAAGAATCTGCTGCAATCAGCAAGTAAATCAAGTTGACTTGTTAAGTCAAAAGTCGGATATATGGCCAAAAGATTTCCACAATGCCATGTATTTTAGCCTTGGATCAATAATTTTCAAAGACCACAATCTGATGAAATAATGTTAACCCCAAATTCTATGTTTAATACATAGGAAAGAAGCAGCAACAAGTAATGTGATTAAAAAACCACAATTCTACCGTTGAAACCGGCCAAGAAAATAACTAGCATTTTTTAGCATAATTTCAAGAGAAAATAACATAATGTTATGGAAACCGAATGTCTAAACGCTCCGAAAACCGCCATCACAGACTTGGAATATACATATTAATAGAGGCAGCACCATGTAAACCTCTGCAAAATAATGCAACCAAAGTAACCAAGGCTGGATGGTTTAGAAAAAATTGGAGAAAGTAACCAAGGCAACACCATGTAAACCTCTGCAAAATAATGCTACAAAAGTAACCAACCAAAAAGCATCTTTCAAAGTTTTAAATACAAACTATTGTCTTTTATACATGTGTTGGTAGTTTGCTCTGATGGTTATGTGTACACTGTCTACACTGTAGGTAGCAAGTTCAATACCCATCAAGGCAAGGCTACAACTTTTTTTTAGTTTTTAAAGTTCTTCTACATATTTAAATTTTATCCTTCTCATTTATGAACATTCCTATTAACAGGTGAGCGCAGAATGATCATAAGATACACACAATAGACGAAATTCAAAAGTATAATGTATACAATAGAAAAAAATAAACATGACTGCATAATAAAACAAAAAAGTAACAACTTAGTTACATTTTTGTGTCCTTTCGACAAATTTGTTTGGTTTATATATAGGGTTATTAGCACGAAAATGTATCATACACTTTTTGTTATTATGTGTATCAATTTTATTTTTTATTTTATTTTTTATTTATTTTTAAATCTGACACCAACATTTTGATTTATATATAGACTTATAAACCTTATAAAAGAATCTACTATATAGATGTGACATAGTTTTAAAACATATGTAAAACCCAATAAACTAAAATAGTAAAGTGAATGACGAAACAAGTGTCTACTATAGATGTGACAGTATTGAAACACAAGTACCTAAGGAGTACGAATTTTATGGAGGGAGGTAATACCAATTAAATTATGAGAAAATTCTCAAAAAGGTATAAAACCAGGGAGTAGTTTATTATGTGGTACAAACTTTACACCTTTTTAAAATGGTGATGTGTGGCCGTTAATGTCTTCTTCATTATTTTGTTGACACGTGTCCCGACCAAAAGACCTCCCAATCATTTCATTTACCACATGCTTATTTGTCTCATTGAAACAAATGTCTACTGACATGTGTGCGACTTTGCTTAAATGTCATGAAGGTAGAAAGATTTTATTCTTGACTTTATAATATTTTGCTCATTCTCAATAAAAAGTAATACTTGTAACACATTTGTGTTCAAAGTCAAACTTGCAAATGGTTGGGATGATACTTTTGGTCGAGACATCGTCAAAAAAAAAATAATTGAAAGAAGACATCAAGATTAAGACAACAAGACATAAACACGGTCACACATAACTATTTTGAGAAGATGTGTAAAATTTGTACCACATAATGAACTCCTCCTCTAGTTTTTGTACCTTTTCGAGAATTACCTCTTAAATTATTAGATTTTAACAATAGACTTTAGCCAAACTCACACATATGCATATGGTGCTTCCTTGTGTCATTGATGCTTAAAAATCGATAATGTTAAAAGGTATGGACACACTTGACCCATTGAACAATAAATAACAAGACACTGAGCAGTGATTAGGAACACCTCTCGACTGTACAAACCTCACCTTTGGTCTCTTGTTGGTGCAGTAACCATATTTTCAAAAGGTTTTGCCAGATGACGAATCAACTTGAACAAACTAGCACATCCAGAAAACCATAAAAATTAATTCAAAACTTGATCATTTAACGTACATCTGTTTAAAACAGCCTAAGGCTCTACTTTGGGTTTCCCATATATAATGACCAAAAAGAAACTGTTTAACCAACAATATCACATGAATATACACAACATACCAGATGTCAGATGATGCACACAATTGCAGTGATTTTAGACAGCTTGATAAATGTGTTCTAGACACCATAGACCAGTATAGAAAGAAAGCTGAATGGCAATGAATGGTTAAAGAATATCAAATTTATGAATGGCTCGGCAGTTATAAGAAACAACACTCCGCAAACCCTCAATTTAGAAAGCACGGGTCTTTAACCCCTATCTAAGAAACACGGCAAAATGTGTTCCTAGAAGTAGAACTAAAAGCAAAACAAAATTCGGGTTGATTGCTATGTTCAATCCAACAAGATCATCACCATCCGAAGAACAAGTGAAAGCTAGAGGGGTATATAATCTAGAAGGGTATCATGCGAAAAACAAATAAAGGGAAGTCTAACACTTCAGAACATACCACCAAGATATACAGCTGAAAGTTAAGCCAGTAATGGTCATAATTTAGAGAAAAAGATAAGCCAGTAAAAGGCATGATAAGCCAAAGAAACCATAAGAATGAGACAGAAAAAAATGGTTGCAAAATACACAGCACATTCGAAAAGCATTGGCTACCATATAAATCAACAAAAAACCAGTAAATCACGAGTGCAAAAGAATAAGCAAATCCAAAACGAAGTACTTGTTCCTTCATAACATCCCTAATTTTACTTTTTATTGAAGCTGTTCTTTACTGTAAGAAAATATCTAAATAATTTCCTGCAATCAGCAAGTAAATCAAGTTCACTTGCTGAGTGAAACCGGATACATGGCCAAAATATTTCCACAACCCCAAGTACAGCAAACTTCAGAACTGTTTTACCATTATAAGCATGCATTTAAGATCACATAAGGGACAATCGATCTCAAAGGCAACGATTTTAATAAGATCATGTCAACCATAAAGAGACGGTAGCAAGTAATAATTAGAAAATGATAACTCTACCATTTATAGAGGCCAAAAATATGGCATTTTTAGCATAATTTCAAGAGAGAACAACATAATGTTACGGAAACCCGAATGTCTGAATGCTCTGAAAAAACCGGGTATCACTGACTCTGAAAATTCATGGATTAACACAGAGGTACCATGTAAACCTCTGCAAAGGGCCACAGACATATATACAAGTTTAAACCAAACAAGGCCTTATTCTACCTGATGGTGACAAACTTGTTAGTGCCATGTTTAGCCCAGTGAAGCCTCAAGTCGATTGCATTAGCAAAGTTGTAGCTTTCAGAAGCAAGTTTCTCTAACACCTTCTTAAACGCACCTTGACTCATCTTCCTCCCAGCAATCCTTGCTCCACGACGCTTGGTACTCATTGGAAGCGGATACATTGATATGGTAGTAGTACAACAAGCTGATTGCCACCCGCCAGACCCCATCGATAACACTGCTGTTGGACCCTGTACATGAACAAACAGGTATCGGTATACCAGAAATATCCATATCAATCCCGTTTATCACCACATCCATGCTTCTCTTCACGGTTTTTGAACGACCAGAAGGATTCCCATTTTCTTTCGGTATAGAAGACGCTTTCCTTGGCTTCTTAGCTCTCGGCTGTTTGGAATTAGCAACTGCCGACCCTGATCTTCTCTTTAGCTGAACACCACTACCAGATCCACCACTCCCACTGTCCCCACCACCAGACGCTGCACTATCTTCCATCATCATCCCATGATTATTCGACGAATCAAGCTGATGCATCATGTGCATCGACTGTGATCCTGAAGAATCGTGAATAAGCGGATAACTATTGTTTCCAGGATGCATATGATGGTGTCGTTCCCTTTGTATCCAACCATCCCTCATATATTGCATAGGTAAAGGTGATTCGTTAACAACAGAATTGCGAAGGTGATTGTGATGGTAAGGCATCACCCCATTCGGGTTCACCATGATCGGATGTTCACGTGGAGACAAGAAAGGTTTCGTGTCTCTATGGTCGACCATAGGAGACATTAGTTGCAAACCAAGGTGTTCCTTGAATGAAGGTGGTTCATAATAGCCCCAGTTCCGTATATTCAATCCATCGTCGTCCATCTGAAATACAAATAAAACCGGAAAAAAACAAATATATCAACAGAAGGTTTTCATCTCTCGGTATCACCTCGCAATGTAATTCAACCTCTAAATAATACAGTAAGCAACTAAACCCTTTACAATTGAAACTAAACAAAGATTCGGTATGTCAAATTCATCAATAGCATAAAAAAATCAAATTAACAATAAATGCCCTGATTTGCAATAGAAACAATCAGATTTTCAAACTATACGAAAATGCACAATTAAATACCCCCATTTTAGCATTTGAACAACCAAAACTTCAAATTAAACCAGAAAAGCCTTAACCTTAGCAATTGAACAACTAAGGGGGTGTTTGTTTAAGCTTATATGTGGCTTATGAACTTATTTGGTTTTCGGCTTATATTTCATAAGCTCTAAATTTTCGACTTATTTTTCAGACTTGTGGACTTACATACAGTTATTATGATATGGTATACTTATTAAAGCCCATAAGTCTCCAAATAAGCCGAAAATTTAACGCTTATGAAATATAAGCCGAAATCAAATAAGCTAATAAGCCCGCATATAAGCTTAAACAAACACCCCCTAAATGTTCGATTTAAACCCAAATTTACAAGAAAAAGCCCTAATTTCAGCTACTGGGCATAATTGTGTAACTAAGCCCAATTCTAGCATTTCAACAATCAAATGCTCGACTTAAACCAAACACACAATAAAAAAAACAAAAGCCCTAATTTTATCAATTAAACCGAAATATAAAGCTCTAAATTTAGCAATTAATCAATCAAAATGTCTATTTAAACACAGCAAAAAAACCCTAACTTTACCAATTAAGCAATCAAATTTCCCCCAAATGCAAAAATAAAAAACCCTAATTTTAAAAATAATCAATTAAACCCAAAAATGTACAGCAAAAATCCCCAATTTAATCATTTCAAACCCAGATCTAACATATACAACAACAAAACAAACAGATCCATATTCAAATCCAAAACCCAAAACCCAAAACCAATGCCTAACAGAAATGTAAAAAAAGAACAGATCTTGAAATGAAATGATATAAGTTTTTATAAAAATAACAATTGTGTCGGTGGTTTATATATATAAAGTAATAAAGATATATAAAAGAGCAAACATTCTTTTTTTAACAAAATGGAAAGAAAGAGAAAGAGAAAAATATAGGAGGAATTGTGATAAGAAAGAGAGAGAGAGAAAACTTACTAGGGGATGGGTAAACGGCTGTTTTTAGGGTTTCTTTCTTTTCTTTCTTTTCGTTTCTGGAGAGAGAGAAGATTAAGATTGAGATTGATGAGAGAGAAAACTTAAGAAATGTGGAGGAAAGAGATATCCCCTAAATATAGACACTACTGTCCTACTGCATTTCTATCTTTTTTTATTTTTACTTCATATTTAAATCTAGCAACTCCATTTAATAAGAAAGAAAAAGATTATTGATTTTACTTTATTATTTTTCGTAAAATGACAAGTTTTATCATAACTAATTAATTAAGGGAGGTGATTTGCACTCTTTTAATTTTGATCAGGACATTCGAGTACACTATAAACACTGTACAATTATATTATGCACAAAATAGAGTGTTTCAATCAAAACCTTAAGCATCAAATCAATTCACATTAATTAATGTCTAATTTAAGAAAGAGGATCATCTCAATTTGGTGAGACAACTTGACTCAAGTTAGAGGATCTTTAACTATTAAATTAAGGCGGTGATACTCATACGTGCTATTTGATGATGCACCACAACCAGCGCATTATAAGAAGACAAACCGAATGCACAAATCGGGTGTGACGATCAAAAAATACTAAGAGGTACACCAAGCTTTTTTAAATGAGGGCCATACATTTAAAATATTCAACAAATTTTTTAGTTCTATATTTCACAATACAATAGATATACTGATTTATGACAATTTTTTTGAACAACGTTACGCAATAACAAAAATTTTCATATAAAAATCAGATTATTCACCGACGCGTGATAATACTCAATTGGTAGTAGGTATATCAGAAAGACACGAGATAAAAGTATGATGGATGATGGGCGAATCGTAAGTTATCATTAAATAATAACATAATAAATAATTTTAAAAATCACTTACATTATACTAAGAAAATTTAATTTAAAAATAATGTTTGTTAAATTTGTCCCACATAGATGGATGACATAAGAAAGATTACTTATAAAGATAAGTAAAATAAATATTCAATAAATCATGTAAGCATTTTAAAGAGTATAATTATTAATATACATATATAATATATAGATGAAATACAACCAATTGGTCCTTAAACTTCAGATCGATGATCGCGATGGGACGAATCACGACTTTTCATCGCCATCGTCCAAACAAGACTCCATTAAACGCCGATTAGGCCCTCGACTGTAATGGGACAACAAACCAGGGTATTATAGACCATTCACTTTTTGACCCAAGCTAGTTAAATGTAACCCAACCTTCAACCATATATGTATGAACGAGCAAGAGTGAACCCTAAAATACAATCAACACATTCTTCCCAAAGCAAAAGAAAACAATAATGGCACAAAACGATAAGGGAAGGGTTTGTTGAGTTCGTTGATGAAAGAGACCGCGTAAATGAAAAGCGTTTGGGTGTTAAGAAGGAGAAGGAAGAGGATGACATCTTGTTATCAAAGTTTAACGATTTGGGAGAAAGGATTACAAACCTGGAAATTTTGTTTAAATATCTTAAGGAAAGGAAGGAAAAGAAGGAAAACGATGATAGGAGAGAAATATGGGTCTGGTAAGTGTATGTTTAGATGATAGTAAACATTTGTAGTTATTGAAATCGATGAATAAAATTTTGTGATATTATTTAAGTAATTGTGTTTGAAATCGCTTTGCATATCTTAATAGGTTCGACTTACCCAAGTTACAATTTGTTGGTTTTCATTAGTTTGTTTGACTTTGGTAAGTCAAAATTCAAGATGTTACAATACACAATTGTCAATACATTGTTGTTTATCGCTAAAGCGTTTGCCTTTTGAACCCGTGTTTTGAAACCACCGCTCTAATTTTTCCGATACGGGTGTTTGGTTTCTTTATGTGACTTTTTATTGATAAAAGGGGCCGTTTGGTTTAATTGATACAAGCGGATGTTTTATTTGATACATTATGATTTAGTGCCAAAGTATTTGCATTTTCACCATCTTTTAAACCATTGCCTTTGCTTTTCCGATGTCTGGGGTGTTTGGTTCTACCGATTAAAGTTTTGTTGATATAAGGGCCTGCTTGGTTTTCTTGATACAAGGGCCTGCTTTGGTTTTGCTTATACTAATAACACTAAAATACAACCCATATCACAATACAATGATTCAACAACACATAACCCAAATGATATTTTATCATTAATAAATTCGCTAAACATCATAACCAACTACATCAAATCTAATTTACATATCATTTTTAGCAAACTATCACCTAAAAGACGCCTTTATCTACCCCATGGAAAACCAAAAATTTGCATTATGTTCACCATTTTCTTAACAAACTCTTGGTCGAACCGAATACCTTCATCTGCTTGACCAACAACTGTATATAGTTGGGCAAGTTGGTTTCATGTGCCTAGACTATATTTTGTTCAAGCATCCACACAATCAAGCGCAATTCCACGAGATCCCGAGCTTGATTCTCTTGTATCGCTCCCTACGGTTGATGATTCCTGCTTGTGATCTTGGCAAGATCAAGAAGTAGCTCCTTAGAATCCCTTATTGGGTACCTCATCTTCAAACCAGATAGCCATCCGATCATTAAGATTCGCGAATCACCCACTCCATGAGTTTGTTTAAAATGGGAAATCGCCATTGGAAAGTCAAAGTGTGTGTGGAAAAGTGGTAGATGAGTATCTCGTTTGGTGTGCACTAGTTAATATCGCTCGGTAAGAGACGGTGAACGTTTAATAATTTCCTTTTTTCACACTCGGTCCCCGAATTTGTGTTGGTTGTCGTTGTCAATTTGTCACACTTAAAACTCCCGCCTAATATTCACTTTAGGATACACAATTGGTCCCTCAAGTTGCCAACTCGTAAAACCATTAAGTTTGACTTTGTTAAGTCAAACTTCTAAAACATGTCAAATTATCAATTCACTCCAAAACAAATATTTAGTAATGGTTTTGCAATATTGACTTTACAAAGTCAAATACCATTGTATATATTATTGAACATTCCAATAGCCATCCTCATCATCAAACTTCAAATACCATTATGACTTTTGCACTTAATGTTCCAAAGGTTTTCAATCCTTCCGACATTACAACTCTCGCTCACGCTAACAATTTAACATTTTCAAGTATTGACTAACTAAAGTAAACTGAAATGCGCTTTACTTGCTACAATCAAATAAAATGTTAAATGAAAGTTTGACTTTCGAATGTCAAACTTTCATCACCTAGAATACGACAAGCAACAACATATGAACAATCTAATTATAAGAACCATATAACAATTCTCGTATAAAATTACAAAACTATTTTGAAACATTAATTGTCCAAGGGTATTCAACCTAAACTTAAACTACAACCAATAAAGAAATCTACCACTACTGGGGAAGCTCTGGGAGTTTCAAATTTTTTAGCCAACTCAGCTTGTTCCGGTATTTTCATTCCCATCATGACTCCTACCGCTTTGCATTTAATATTGATTGTCTTAATCGACCGAACACGCAAGTATACACTTTATTAAAGTTATTTCATGCTCGATATGGAAAAGCTCGAAACACCACCGTCTGGCGCCACGGTCGAATGTGTTTCTATCTACAACAAAGGAAAATTTGGGCAAAGGTAGATCACTAAGCGTGTTTGCAAATGAAAAATCAAATAGTGTCGAGATACACAAACATGGCAATTTAGGAATGTTTTATTTGATACATATTCATTACATCATTACACTTACTCGTATCAAAGATTTTCAAATTCGGAGATGACCGAATCATTCCAATGGTGAACGCTACCATAACACTATTCCCAAAATCGACATCGGACGACTTAAGGTTAATCGTGGAAACAAAGGGCACCTTCATCCTAGGATTAGCTTCATGTATCAACTACAAGAAGTTTTACAGATTAAATTTCATTATCATTACATCTCTATAACATTATAAGTTGTAAACCGAAATTGTTCTTACCGTGCAATCACCAAAATCCAATGTGTGGTCTCAAGATTTTGAAGTCTTGTCAAGTGAAAGATATCGGATGTTGTGATTGTGGTCACAACATTATAACGACCTAATGACAAATGTAACTTCTTCAAATTCCCAAGTTTTGCAATATCCCATAGTCTCATCTCGTTAGTACTAGGACGATTCATTTTAAGAGACTCAGTGAGGACAACCAAGAATAAAGTCCCAAATGCACTGCTTAGAAAATTGACATGAATCAATTCTAGGCTCGAGAGATTCGATAGCCATGAAAATATTCCAAAGTAGCCATAGCACAAACATGAAGTACGGATGTTTCAACTCACTGCGAGAGTAAAGTTGGGTTGGGAACGAATCGGGTCACCATACCGCTTGTAATAATCACCTCAACTCCATTGTCACCAAAACAAGAGCCACCATGAATGTGTTCATAATGAAAGTTGTCTATTCCAATAATTGATCTTGGCTCTACAAAGAAAGACAAACTTTCTTATTGGACCCATGCCGATTTAAGAATCTAGTAACAAGCCTACCATCAAACTCGTATGTTAAATAATAAAAGAAATCCTCATCAAGTATGACATCGGTGAGCAAAGTCCACTTAGACCTCCAGTTTTCGCTAAACTAGAGGTTCTCACCGCTCTAACAAAGGCAACCGATTCAAAATGTTAGTGATCACTTCATCCGCATGTTGGTAAAACGATCGATCGACATGGTTTTGTTGGAAGTTGGGTTGGTCTTTTCGAGTTCGAAATGCGGATTTATATTCTTGATTTCGATTTGCGCTTATCTTTTCCGGATAATGTGGTTTTATGTGATTGGCAAAGTTGTTTGTTGGGTGGGTGTATTTGTTCTCAGCGAAATTATATGCACAGATCGTAGAAGAAACGGCTAATATCCATACTCACAATTGGTCCCGGTCGGTTGAAGCTTGGGTCAAAAAGTGAATGGTCTATAATACCTCGGTTTGGTATCCCATTTCGGTCGATGACCTAATCTGCATTTAATGGGTATTGTTTGGACCCGTAGCGATGAAAAGTGCGTGGTTCGTCCCATCGCGATCCTCCGATACAAGTTTAGGGACCAACGGTGTATTTTAGTCTAATATATATAATTAGCACTTAGCACTTAGCACCTTTGCATCCTTTGCTGTGAAAAAATCGTTCGATTTTTATAAAACAAAGTTTTTAGTTTTTACGATAAGTTGTGTTAAAAAAATCCAAAAAGACGCATATGTTGATTCTCGAGGCACTCTTGCGATTTAATAATATTTTTAAACATTATAATCAGTATGCATTTTTAAAATCTATTGATTTAACAATATTGTTATCGGATGACTTTTATGGGAACTGGTGGTGACTCCGGTTCCCTATTGAACCCATTGGTCCAGTTCGTTTTTAAAACCAGTGCATTCATCAACTTTTACATATAAATTCATGAAGATTTGTGTGTTTTATTAGTTTGTACTATATGTATAATAACAAATATTTTTCATGTTATAGGTATTTTAAAAATAACATTTATTATGTATTTATTGTTACGGACGTTTTTTATTTCTTATATTAAATTACTTTGTATTTTTTATTATTTTTTAAAAAACATGTCTAAAAAAAGTGCTTTAAAATGTTGCAACAAATGCTATTATAGATGTACTTATTAAATTTTGCCATTATTAGCAAGTGTTGAATCTTAATTTTTTGCCTTCCTTTTGTGAACGTCCCAAATACTTTATAATATAAGATAAGTATAGATATGAGTAAATGTGTATAAGCATATAAATGAGACTTTACACATTTGCATCCTTTGCTGTGAAAAAATTGTTCGATTTTTATAAAACAAAATTTTTAGTTTTTACGATAAGTTTTGTTAAAAAATCCAAAAGTAAGATATGCTGATTTTATGACTTCTTGCGATTTAATAATATTTTTAAACTTTGTAATCTAGTATGCATTTTTAAAATCTATTGATTTAACAATATCGTTTTCGGACGACTTTTATGGGAACGGGTGGTGACTCCGATTCCCGGTTGAACCCATTGGTCCGGTCCGTTTTTAAAAACCATGTGTACCATCAACTTGTTTACATATATAAATTATATGAAGATTTGTGTGTTTTATTAGTTTGTACTATATGTATAATAACAAGTATTTTTCATGTTAGGGTATTTTAAAAATAACATTTATAGGTATTTATTGTTACGGACGTTTTTTTTCTTATATTAAATTACTTTTATTTTTTAAAAACATGTCTAAAAAAAAGTGCTTTAAAATGTTGCAACAAATGCTATTATAGATGTACTTATTAAATTTTGCCATTATTAGCAAGTGTTGAATCTTAATTTTTCAAGTCTTCCTTTTTAGGAATGTCCCAAATGCTTTATAATATAGTATAGATGGTGTAACTATCAATTCTCTTAAATTAAAATCAAAAATCAAGATTAAAAGTGAAATCACATCATCTTGACATTTGATTTTAATCCAATGGTTGAGGATCCTCTAACTTGAGTCAAGTTACTTCAGAGGATCCTCTCCCCTAATTTAAACTATAAAACTTGGTAGGCATGTTTGGTGAAATGGGTCGGAGCTAGTGCTGAGACTAGGGCGGGAGCTTATATTATAAGCCGAAGATCGAGTTTTTATTTTCGTAAAGTTGTTTGGTGATTTAGTTGGAATTGAAGCTTATTAACATAAAATCGCATAATAATACATCAAATTAAATTCAGAGATATTTTTAGTTTTTGCGTTATAATCCTTTATCTATACTACATATAATAAAAAAAACGGTCAAACCTTGAAAAGTGATAAGTTGAAAGTCAAAGGTGAGAAAATGTATTGTGTAACTAATATTCTTATTAAACACCCCATTACTTAAAAGACAATAATTTATTCACATTGTACAACCAATTAAAACATATCTACCAAATTAAAACAACCAATTAAAACACCTCTTACTAAAAATTACAATAAAATTTTCACAATGTACAATTTAAACAAGTTACAACATAATTCTAAATCTAAAATAATTAAACACACTAATTAATGTTATTTTAAAACACCCTAAATGAAAAGTACATGTTATTATACATATTATACAAATTAATAAAACACACAAAGCTTCATACAAGTTAACAAGTTGATAGACATATAGTTTTGAAAATCGACCGACCAACGGTTCAACCTGAAACCGTGTCGCCACCGGTTCGCTAACCAATAACAACCCATCCAAAACGAATTTAGAAGACCCGTTGAAACCGACATAAATGGTGAATCAAGTCTCATCGAGATCTATTTCTAGGTTAATCGTCACAGCAGACCCGGCCACGCAACGCCTGCATTCTACTATACTATATTTAAAGGAAAACCAAAAGTAAAAGTGAATATTTGAAATTATTAATACATATCGAAACCGGTTGACCCGGGACGCTTGAAACCCGATGGGTTGACCCCGCTTAATTTGACCTGCTTTGACCCAACCCGCCGTTGACTCGGCTTAAATCGACCCATTTTTTACGGAACGGTTCAACCGTTGAACCACCGTGTCGAACCGGATTTCAAAACATTATGCTTAATCTCCAAATCTTTAAACTTTATTATTTTTCGCTTAGAAACCATAAACGCTTTTTAACACAAAACGATCCGTCGCTATATAAATATATTATATATATAAGTTTTTTTAAAAGAGCTTATAATATTTTACAAATAAAAGAAAAAATGTGCCCCCGATTGAGCACATTTAACTTTTCAATAAGCTAAACGCGCCCATTTAAAAAAAAAAAAAAAAAAAAGAGGCTAAATATGCCTAAATCTTTTAGAAAATAGCCAAAATTAGTCAAAAATTTTTTTTGGCTAATCACATTCATGCTAATTTTGTATCATGCTCTTCTTAACAACGCACCATTAATCCCATCATTGTTAGTTTTACGAAAAGAACGTGTTGTTAGTTTTATCTCATAACCGACGAATGCTTACTTTCATTTTCATTAAATGTTTTATATGTTGTTTGATAGATGTTAAAATTTTGTCTAGATTTTAGTTATCGACAAGACAACCGCTTGTAATTGCATTTTCATCTGCTCACGCTCTATTTTAAACGCTACACAAAACACTCACCGTAATATCACAAATCATTAATTATCTCGACGCTAAAACCGTCATTGTTAGGCAGTGTACTGCTCAAGATTTTGAAATGTATTTAAGTAACTTGATTAATTATAAGCTCTCATAAGCCTCTGTCAGCCTCTATCAATAAGCTTTAGCTTATAAAAGCTTTTATAAACTTATGTGATAAACAAAGCTTATTTTAAAATTTTAAGCCCTAATATAAACCTGACGCCAAACATAGCCATATATTTTTAGTAATTCACAATCAAATTGAAATATTGAAAAAGGAAACATCTATGTTAATTTACACAAAGATTATAATTTTAAACTTTTTTATGCTCACTACACCATGCCCTGCTTTTTCACATATATCTTTTGTTTTTTTGGATATTGGTAAACGCTTTCTTGGTTGTGTTTTGAGGTTGTATTTTAAGCTGAGTATGAGTCGTGCATTTATTAGCTTTATTTTTTCAATCTCACTTATGTCTCATCCATCGAGACTTAAATAGTTAAACTTATAACGTTATGGTCGATGTGACACTCACATGACGTTGAGACTAAAGCCTTTGGATGAATCTGGGGCAGAACACACGCGGTTTGGGATGGCGATCACGCGGTTTGGCAAGGCATCAACCAAGATACCATTGCCACCACACGGCATGGACAATCGGCATGAGTTGCGGGTTCTCAAACCGCAATGGTATGGACAAGAGAGAGCGCAAAGCGATGTTTTTGAATTTTGTACCAAAAAAAAAAAAAAAAAAAAAAATCCCCTTCCCTTTATAAATAATACCTCACAACACATTCCAAATCACATTATTTTTACACACATCAAATATAACATTAAAAAATGTCTTCATCATCCTCTTCTTCGTCCGGACGACTAATTAATTTTTCCAAGAGTCGTCCGAACTCATTTTGTCCACCAGAAGACGCTAGAAACCTATTTCACTATGCGCGATTCCCTTCAAGACACCGCTAGCTCAAGCAATACTGGGGCACCTTTGACCCGCTTTTGATAAAGCATTGAAACTTTAATGAATGACTATTTCACGAATCCACCAAAGTTTCCCACCATGTTTTTCGTGAAAGATTTCGAATGAGCAAAAGGTTGTTTTTAAGAATTGTTGGCGATGTTGAAGCGACATTTGAATGGTTCAAAGAGGCCGAGACGCGAGGAAGAAAAAGTTTCACTACATAAAATGCATATCGCTATTCGGCAACTCAAGAACGTGAACCTCCTGATAGATTTGATGACTATCTAAACATGTCACTAAGAACGTCCAGATTTTTATTTTTAGATGATTCGTATTTTTTAATATATATAAATTGTATTTTTTTATTTTCGTATATATTTTTAATATTTTGTAGGAGATTGTCTTGATCATTTTGCCATGCGATAATAAGGCGTTATACGGTCGAGAGTTCTTCACGAGGTCGACTAGCCATGACGCTGTACCGGATATTCGAGGCACATCAAGAAAAACATCACATTCCCTGGAATGCTTGGTAGCATTGATTGTACACATTTCGCTTGGCGAAATTGTCCTGTGCATTCGAGAGGCCAATATAAAGAGCGATCACCAATACACCGACTATTACGCCGTCAGCCACTTCAAATGATTTGTGGTTTGGCATTCGCTTTTGGACCTCCAGTGCGAATAACGATATCAATGTTTTGAATCAATCTCCGTTGTATTCACCGAGCTTAAATGGAACGCCAAACAGTTCATTTATCAGAAATGGACGCTTTACAAACGCGATATTATCTTACCGATGGAATCTATCCTACATATTCAACGTTGGTTAAAGCATATAAGTTTCCCAACGACCAAGGAAAAGAGATTCAAAAAGCTACAAGAGTCTGCAAGAAAGGATGTCGAACGAAATTTTGGGCGATGGGCGGAAAGTGGATGATTCTTAGTCGCCCTCACTTGGCTATGTCGGTCGAAAAGAATCGACTCGCTTATGCGTGTATTATACTATGCAATATGATTTTAAAAGACGACGGGATAAGAATATCACCGGCTCATATAATGGATCACCAGAAGCCAGCCATTTACGATACACTGCATCACGTGAGTTACTGACGAAGATATCCATAATCGCTCACGATTTGATCTTACTTAGAGATTTTGCGGCTCAAAACTTAGCATACCTCGATGAGTAGTTTAATTTTCTTTTATTTCAACGGTGATGTAATTTTTTTACGATTATGCATTTTTTTTTATTAATGAAATATTATGTTTTTATTTAATTGTTTAATATAATTATGAATTTAAAAAAAAATAAAAACGAGTGAGGTATGGAACGACTCATCGCCACTAAAAACCATGGTGAGTAGTGTGATGGAATTAAATTTGGAATGAAATTATTGGCGGCCATGGCGTATGATGATGATGAATTTATGTGTTGCCACCCTCGAGTGGACCGAGGGGTTTCCCGTCTGCATGTGAGTTACATTAATTTTTTCGTGTAAAATTGGGTCTGTAATTCCATTTTTGAAATGCACATCGTCCAAAAGTTTGTCAATTTTACAGTTTCAATGAAATGCACCTCATAACTTTTGCCCGCCCTCTTCCTTATGAATTGTTAAAACGAATCACCCTCAGCCTTTTTGCCCACCCTCTTCCTTATGAATTGTTAAAATGAATCACAACATGGCCGGGTATGGCAATTACAGAAATCATCGTGACATAAAATTTTGGTATATATAGTTACGTCTGCTAGGTGAGGGAAAATTAAAAGATGAAAACTTCATATGAGAAAGGTAAAATGGTAGTTATGAAATACATCGTTTCATGGAAAATAGAAGATTCGAGGATTGCTAGAGACAGGTAACACTAGGAAAAATAGTAACCAAACACGGCTGAACAGAGACAATTGGGGTGCTCGATATTGGATTGCAGCTACACCTCTAAGATTAGTAGAAAGGATGCATATGCATAGATGATCAGAATTTGGTATAGTGAGAAGAAAGTATTCTTATCATATGATAAGCAGCTGACATAACTCGGAATCACTCATCCCACTGTATTAACTTATTACGTATGGGACTATTGAAACAGAGATCTAAGTTTGAGGCAACTGATTGAATAAATAAGTAATAATTGTTGAACCTTTGATACAAGTGAGTAACACAAAATTTATTTCAAACAAGGCTTTCATGGCTTTAAGGAAATCGAAAATACAAATTACTCACACACTTCGACTCTATAAGATACAATTGGTACATTTTACCCTTTTGTGCATTAGTTACAGATTTGCTTTTAGCACCTAGAGAGAGGATTGTGTAAAGTTAAAAAAATAAACGCAATTGGATTGGGCTTACTATCATGAGTTTACATTTTGACTATTGTAGTGGGTATAAATTTTGACTGATGTGGTGGGTTTCAAGTTTGACTATTGTCTCATAACCCTGTTTGAACTATAGACAAAGTTCTCTTCACCAGCAAGTGTTGAATTCAGCCTTCCAGCAGCCCATCCATTGTTGACCACGCGGACCGGATCCCCAGTTACCCTAGTGCCATCAACACGCCTATCGAATTCTGGAAGTCCTTTTGCTTTTCTCTCTTTCCTTCTCTTTCTCTCCTCGTCTCGTTCTTTCCTCAGCCATTGCTCTACTGTTCTCTGTAACCACAAACAAATTATTTATTGATTAGTACAGTCACGTTGAGTTTTCAGGTCAAATCTATCGCTTTCCAAACTTGAAACTAACATGCATTTATCAGAAACTAAAATCATTTCCTATTTGTAAACAACTTGAAACCACTTTGAAGTTCAAAGTTGGTACATTTGACCTTAAAAGTCAAACGGTAGGTGCAACATGTAAACTGCCCCTTAATAGCGTAGTACAAAGGTATAATTGCTTTTAATTTAGCATCTGCCAAGTATACAGTGATATATATGAAATAGAACTTAGCTAAAAAGTCACCCCTAACATTTATTTAGGAGTATCTATAAAAAGAAATACTTCCTTTTTAATTTGTACATGAATGCATTGTGCACGTGTATATCAAATTATCGATGCAAAACGAAGGGTAAGGTAACTCACCATCAGAGACAGATTGCTCATCTTTCTAACATCTTCCATAGTCGATGCTAATTGCAACTTCCCATTAGCAACGTAAACCTAAACAATGACAATACTATTGTTACCACAATAGCATACATAACAACAACAATACCCAAACATAGCTTCACATAAATGCATAAATGGCTAAAAGCTTACGATGTGTGAAGGCCAATTCTCAAGACCATCAAAAATATGTGTAGCATATATGATAGTAGCACCGCGCACTTCACATTCCTTTTTTAGAAATGTCAAAAGATCAGCTCTAGCAAGAACATCTAGATCAACCGTAATTTCATCAAGAAGAAGAACCTACACACATATTGGTCGCAGAAGATTAACTTAACACAAGTATCAAATTTTATCGAGCTAATGGTCAATGTTTCAAAAAAGAAATATGAGAATCTAACACTCCGTCTCTTGAAACAACATTACAACAATCGTCAAACTTATCTAAATTACAGTTTAGTCAAAACAGAAGGAAAATGCAGTATGGAACCAGGACCCAAATCAATATCATCAACTTATATAATTAAGCTAATACCTTGAATTCCTTTAGAAGGCCCATGCATATTTGTACTCTTCTTCGTTGACCGTCAGATACCTTGTGCATCCTCCATGACAGATCAACATCTAAAACCTGTATGTTCAAATACTTCAATACATTTCCTTACTTTGAAACTGATAAAGTATAAAGTGGAGTGTGAGAATAATACCGAATAATCTATAATATCAATATAGAGATGAATTGTTTAAAATTTAGATAAATGTCAAATTGATACATTCAAGTTTTCAACCGAGAAAATAGTTTTAGAATGGAATTTCTATTCATCTTCTTATGTACTTGTCACAAAAACTGAGATTCACTTTGACTTTTAAGGTCTAACAGACAAATTTCCAAGTCTGAGAAAATTAAAGATGGGTTGAGTCAACAAGTTAGTTTTTCATACTGCTGGTCCCACAAAATAGTGTATGAGAAATGAATGAAACGATGTAAAATGTCTCTTTAACATACCTTAATTAGCTCAGCTCTTCGTTGAGGATCAACCCCTGCAACGCCGAACAACATTTTCTCAGCAGAAATATCCATTTGGATAGCAACATCAAAGCCAGCAAAAGCAACCTCCCTTCTCCACTATTCATTCAAACAATTATTAGAACAAAGAAAAAATACAAGCTCTCTCTGTCTCACGAAAAATTGAAACATTTGGCTCAATCAATAATTTAATCATCAAAATATCCTTTTATAATGAGTCTTGGATAAAAAGCAATTGCAATCAATAAGTAGCAATGGAGACAATTTGGGATATTAGTTCTACTTGTACATTATTATCAACAGCAACCGATAAACCACCGAAGAAGCCCATATCTACTGTCTGCATTTACGGTGAGACTCCAGCTTTTTTAGGACTTTTTACCAGAACAACAAATCAAAAGTTCGATCTACTAATTATCATCAATGTGTGTAGGTCCATATTTTTAACGAATGGAAAACAGAGCAAATTGGTTCAACAGATTTGCAGCATTTGACTCTCTATACTGGATCAAAACAATACATGATGCAATTTAGATGCACTATAACTTGATAGAATGTCAAAGTTTTTTATATCAAGATACCATTCGCGACTCTGTGAGCCTAACTACTACTACTAGAACTTCTTGAACGGTGATTCTGTAATCTTGACCTGCATGCCATTTTCATAGCTCTAAGAAACTATATTGACGTAGGGCCACTATAGAGTAAGTATACAGCAAAGAAAGTATCAAGTTTAGCAGTTTATTTTGTAGGAATAAGACGCTTAGGTTTTCAACATTGAACCATTTCTAACTATGAGGATCTAAACATATGTTAAATACTATTGAATAAACTTTTTGGTAAAGTAAAACTCCAAGTTAGCTATACTTGAACTCTTAAGTGCTCTGCTATCCTATTCTCAGCTGACAGAAAATGCTATAGCCTAAGCCCAAACGAACGGAACTTAACAAGTAACAACAAGGACCGTGCATAATTGATAATTCCTATTGATCCACCTATGAATTCAAGTTTGTTGGTATCTAATGGCCTTGAGAGATAAAAATGTACAAAACTTGTAAGCTTACCCTGGTGGAAATTCCAAGATCAACCATTCATTGGATCCTATACATAACCCATTTGCTTTAGGATTGGTCACACTGTGTACTTCCTATGAATTCTCTATTCTACATTTTTTTTTCCATAGAATGAGAAGTTGTCACAATTGCTTATGTCTTATGGACATAACCATGTTGGATGAACCAAACAGACATCTGTGCGGATGATTGTTTAATTATCCATAGCATGAGGTTTCCTAGCAGATACTACACACTTGCAACAATGCGCAATTGAAAGACAGTGGTAAAGTGTGTAAGCTCAACACACTCATATCATTTATAAGATCAAAGGACAATGATAAAGCATCACAAACAGAAGTTATGTTTCAGCTTACTTCCTTAGAATTTACTAATAGGATCTGCACTTATTGAATTGTTCAACAAATATGATCATGATATTGCCAAGTAAGGTGTAGATGCAACGAAACTGCTCTTTGGTAATCCGTAATGATACGTTCTGAATTTAGTTCTTAATCTTGAAATGAATAAGTACATCTAAACACCCGTGATTGATCTCTAATAACATAAATAATCATTGGGATGAGTGTTGTCTATAGGAATTAAAAATAAGAATCTAGTTGGTTAGGTAAGTCTGAATCTATCTAATTTCTTTAAAGCGTCCTCCCTGATATTCAAAATCGAGTCGACATTCATTCTAAATTCCTAATTTCACCAACATTTCAGCCAAAAGGAACACGTAACTATGATAATCTTACCTCACCACCGAGATACGCCAGGTCGCCAGAAGACGTCAAGGAAGTATCATGAAAAACAGATCTCCCAAGAACCCTAACCATATCTGGCTCAACCATATGCTTCCCTCCCAATATCTTCAATATGGTAGTCTTCCCAGCTCCATTAGACCCAACCAAAAGACATCTTTCACCACCCTTAAGACTAAGACTAAAATCTTCGATCAAAGGGACTGACCCAGGTGGAGGGTGACCGTCGATTCCTGGGTATGTGAATTTTAGTTTATTTATTACCACCATTGGGTCATTTGGATCGTTTACAACTCCTACCATTGTTTGTTGGGTTGGTTTGGTTTGGTTTGGTTCAAGGAATTGTGATGGTTTTGGTGTTGGGTTTTATAAGGAAGGAAGGATTATGGGTGGGTGAGTTTGTTGTCGTGGATGGGTTTTGAGTCAAGGACTATAAAAACTGTAGAGGGTATGTATGGTTTGAAATATGGCACGTTTCACATTTTGGGACTTCGGTGCATTTATTGTTCAGTTTCGGGGGTGTTCAAAAAATTCGAGAAATCGATAAACCGAGTCGAACCATTCAATTCGAAACCGCAAAAAAATGAAATCGAAAAAACTGCTTATCACGGTTTGGTATCAGATTTTAGTTTTAGATATTCGCGGTTAACCGAACCGAACCGTGTATAATATACATGAAATTTTTTAACATAATATTCAGATAATTATACAAGTATTAATTTTATTATTGCACTACTTTTATTATATAACGGCTTTTTTACTCACAGTGTAAACATTTACTAAATATTTGTGTATGAAAATTGGTTAATGTGATCTTAATGCATCCACAATGCATATATGTGGCATATGTACAATGAAAGCTATTATACATACAATTCATTGTGAAACTGCCATGTAAGCATACATTGAAATGGAGTTCTTCTCTGCACATACGCACATTATGCTCATTATGTAGGCCCAAACTCACAATTATATTAATTAAATAAGAAAACATCTCCTCTCACTTCACATGTGTCCTTTAATAAGTATGAAGAAAAACTATAAAATAACTAAATTCAGTACAAAAGTGGCAGTCAAATGAACTTTTGTAAGTTTATGGGTTGTAATGTGGTAAGTTGCAATGCTTAGGTGTCATTGTATTACACTAAAAAAAAGACATGCATTGAGGATGCCCTAACATACATAGGGATGGCAACGGGTCGGGTTTTAGTGAACCCGTACCCGTATCTGTTTATGATATCCATACCCAAACTCGCCCCAAAACCCAATGGATACCCGATTAGTATTATCCATCGATTTGTCGGTTTTATCCGCGAGTATCGGTTATACCCGATTGGCTCTTCGTTGGACAAAATTGCGGGTATCAAGTTAAAAAACTCCACCGAAAACAAATCAAAACACCCTTATATATATCCAAAGTTTTTATAACTTAAAGAAAACGACTTATATCATACGATTTAACATTTCGAACCAATCATGATAATAATTTCAAGTCTCAAAAAAGTACAAAATCAAAATGTCTTTGATCATAGAGATCTTAATTCTCAAGTAACGCAATACAAAATCAAACTAACATCTTGTAATCTTCATCCACCATTTCCCACCAATTATTAGCTCGAGTTCGTCATCTCTCAATTATCAGCTCGAGTTGTCACCAAGTTCCTACAATATATTATAAAAAAAAAAAAAACACCAATGAAACTAATAATAATAGGTACTAATACATAACGTATGAATGCTATACTTGCAAACCGAAGATTGTGAGCATTATATATTTACCTGATCACTGTCATATTCAATAGTTTTATCATATGCTTCGAACTCTTTTGAACAAGTTTTTGTATATATGTATGTATAACAAAAAAATGCATTCAACAAGTTAGTTTATGTATATATGTATGTTACCATGTATAAAAAATGTAATTAAAATAAATCTTTAAGACCAATTGGTTACCATGTATCTCATTCACTAACCAACTCTGAGAACACATTAAAGCTTCCAGTGTATTTGGTTTAAGGCTGCTGCGATGAGGAGTAATCAATCTACCACTTGTACTAAAACAAGACTCTGAAGCAACAGTTGAAATAGGAATTGCTAATATATCACTAGTTATTGTTTGGAGTGTTGGGTACTTCAAACCATTTGTTTTCCACCACGCTAGTATATCTAGTTTTATGTATGGGCTGCAAACTCTCTCTTTAAGGTAATGATCAAGCTCTGTTGTATCTTCTTCTGATGTGATGCCTGAAACATGTCAAATGATGAATATGTGACTCAATAAATTTAATTAAACCCAGACACAAATATGTAAAATACAATAAGAATTATACCTGAAATGTCATCTTCATCGATAAACTTGGAATAGCCCGAAAAAAATCCACCATCAGTGTCATCAATATGCGAAGTTGACCCAACACCATTAACCTTAACCTGGTTTCTTACATTCTCCTTACTAGCTTGGTAATACTTTTTAAACATTGCACTTACAAATTTATGAAGTTTATTAAACTCTTCATCAGCCCTTTATTTAGAAGGATATAGCTTTGGGAATGAAAACTTCATAATCTTCAACTTCATTCGTGGATCTAGAACAGCGGCTACTCCCATAATACCGTGAATGTCAGACCAATATTTATCGAACTTCAAAATCATTTTATTTGGCATATATCGTTAGTTTTTCGCCTCTTACACCTATTGTTGACGTGCTCACGTAAATGAGTTTTCCCGCTCCGACTGCTTCCTGCTAACTTCTTATGGCGATACTTGCACTCTGCCTTCACTTCACCATTTATAGTTTTCCTATCAAAGTGATTCCATACATCTGAAGTAAGTCTCCTCTTATTCCCATTAACGTTTGTGGCTTCCTCTTGAAAGGGTTGTTCCTGTGACTCGAATCCTTGAGAGTCGTTCATGCTTTGAGTTTGATTAGCATCCACTTGTGTTGAGTTGTTAGTATCATCACCTTGACGTATTTCTCTATCCATATCCATGATCCTAACAAGCGACAATTTAACATAAAAACAATGAATAAAAGCTAACATCATTTGTCTATATTCAAGCTAAGTTTCATTCTTTGTACAACATTTTAGGTCCTAATAATTGATAGAAGCCAACATTCACATAATGCAGAGGGCAAAATATATCCATTAACAAGTCAATCAGTTCATTAAATGTTGTTAACTATTATTGGAAAATAGTACTAAAACCTCAACTAAAAATACGAGAAACTACTAGTATTAACATACATCAATTCATTAAATTTATCAATCTCATATATGATATATGGTATAAAAGATCACATGTCTAACAATAGTATCTACCGTTTGCATCAAAAGTTTATCAATTTCATATATAATAAATTCATTGCCTGTTGTTAAGTTCATCAATGTCAACCCACAATTACTAATTAGTAATTACCGTTTGCATCAAAAGTCAACACACACTAACAATATTATTGAAAATTTGACATACATCAATGTCTAACAATATTACTTATCAATTTTTGTAGGATCTTAAATATTGTGTTGATGATGATTCGGGTGGCCTTGGTTGGAGATGAATCAAGTATTCCATGGTTTAGAGAGAGAAAGAGATGAGAGGGTGTTCTTGTTAGAGACTTGTAATACAAAAATGAAAGGTTAGATTATCATAAGCACCACCCCTTCCAAGGATGGAAGGGGTATTTATAGTTACAGACTACATGACCTCCTAACGGCCTGTGGATCAGGTATACAGTGGGTAAAGACCCATCCTTCCTCCACGGTGTTACACTAAACTAATCTACGCTATAAACTAACTAATAAACTACTAAATAACGTAACAAACGACATGTCTACGAGCTAACTTATGCTAGACCATAATTGGGGTGACCGACACTTTAACATGGAATTTCCAATTCCTAACAATCTCCCACAAGGAGGTCACCCCATGAAATACATTTGAATCCCAACAGTTCTTTCTTTGTCTTATGTTACGAGCTCAGACTTCTATTCTTCAAGTTCCTCAATCTTTGTGTTTTAGCCGCGACTCTTCATAGTCCGAGTGTTTTGTACTTTCGGTGGAGGTCTTTGAATCGATCCACATCTTGATGATCTTCGAGCTTTCATTGAGATCATCACCACAAGAAATCTGGATCACCCTTTGTTGTGTTGCCATCATGTGAAGTTGTGACTTTCGGACCGACATGCTCACACTTTTGGGATCATGACATCTTCGAGTAGCGAAGTTTTCTTGGTTCATGATATTTGCAGCAGTCAGAAAGCGTAAGCATAGTATAAAATATCGATCCGTGTTATGTAGATATGCACTAGTCATGATTTATTCAATTAAGTGTGGATGTCGTGAGCATGCGGTTATGAATTGACTTCTCAATATCAATTAGTTGCAAACGTCCAAATGTACCGCAACACAGCGTTAGTAATAAAGCACACGAAAGTGTCTTTGATCACTTCGTTGAATCGAGGTACACGCCCATGGTTCCCCGCTGATCGATAAGCAATCTGTAATCGTAGAATTTCAAGAATTTCCTTGATGTGGTTTCGCAATGTTCTAGTCGTTCTCAAACCGAACGCCTCGAAGAAGACAACACGGAGTGAGTGAACCAGTGAATCGAGATTCACCGATTGATGAAAATTGATTTGAAAACAATCGCGTGTTGCTTAGAAGAAAGAGTTTTGCAATATGACGAAGTTTTTATGGGAAAGATCAATTTTCAATCATAAATACTTTTTGTATTTGAAATGAGTACACATTCGATGTGCTAGAGAAAAGAAGAGATTTGCACATCAAACGGTTTTTCCAAAAGTACTTTTTCAATCAGAGATACTTTTTGTGTTTGAAATTGAAATACTCATTCGATGTGCTAGAGAAAAGAAGATTTGCACATCGAACGGTTTTTCCAAAAGTATTCGTCAATTCATTACCTGGACCAAGGTTGATTCACGAGTGAATCACCCCATTGTTTCTATCCAATTGTCACAAGCTTGATCTTTTGAAAAGATCTCACATGTCACCCACCAAGAGCTTGTTTGATGTTGGCTCTAGAAGGCTTTCCATCTTCATCGTGAATATTTAATATATCACTCGGATGTTCTGGCAATACCACAAGGATAATGCGTAGGACTCTGAATAGATACTTACTTTCCACATTGTGTGAAACAACAAGTCTTCATTAATTGGTGTGTCCTAATGAGATATTGTGGATGATCTCTTGGCTCTAGACTCAATTGTGCACTTTGGTTTCCTATGTCGGAGACTAGGGAGAGGGTCTCCTTCTTCAATATCAACAATCTCTAAGAGAAAGTCGATAGATTATGTAGGTTCCCCATGAGAATGAAACAAGTCCTTTTAAGATGAACTTGAGTAGCTTGGGAAGTTTAGTGCGATCACGTCCTTTGGGTCCATAACGCCTTGTCTTCAATACCGTGTTACCTTAGTAACCACCAAGAGTATATGTATTGAACGACATCGCCTCTAAGGTTGAATTATTGGAGGCTATTTCTTTTCACCCTTTTCACATTCATTTCTTTTCATTCTTCAACCCTTCAAGGCTTACCGAGACTTCATTACTAGAACCTTATTGGGTTTATTCAGTTCTAGCTCTTTTTCACCGGCACTCTTCCCATTTCTCACTTTTCTCATTTTCATCATACCTAAGGACTCTACACTATCTAGTGGATTGTCCTCGGTAGATCCCTTCGCTCTGGCGGGATCGTGGGAACCAATACCTAACCTAACCATCCTTATAACACCATGCATAAAGTAAATTGGTCGGTCTTTTGGTATTGTTCATTCCTTCTCGAAACCAATTGAAAAATCTTTTGAAAAATCAATCAAGGTACTTGTGATATAAAATCAAAGCATTTTGTACCTTAATTGTTTTGATCATTTAGAAATGCTCCCCCTCAACATGTACGTTAGATATTTGAAAATCATTTTGCACATAGAGGCAAGAGGTCTTTTGACGTACATTCACGATCACAAAAGCCATTAAGAAACCATTTGCTCCCCCTCAATATGTGCATCGATAAACGAAAGAGTTTAGCACATATTAGAGAGAACTTGCACTTTGAATCAAAACGATCATCATTAATCAAATTTCATATTAAATCACAAATTCTCCCCCGATCAAAATATCAAACCCTTTGAGATTTTGGATCCCAAGTGATTTAATAAGGTTTAGAAAACATGGGAAAATATGTGCCTTGTTTAAATACTCTTTTGGTTTATGGTTAAATGCTCCTCCACAATCATGTGCATCATGTATTTGTAATCATTTGGCACATGAAGGAAGGAGTGCTTTTGAAACAATCACCCTTTAAAACCGATTTGAGATTTAAATCACGATCTCTCCCCCGATCAAAAATTTCAAAGCAATTGAGATTTGTGATCCCAATTGATTTAAATCATTTAGAAAAATTTAGAGAAAGACGTGGCAAGATTTAATTTTCAAAAATGATAGATAAGGAACAGTTTTTCGACATTAAAGATTGTTAGTGTCAGGTATGATAGTTTTAAGAGATCTTTAAGTAAAATAAAACAATTTCACAATCAAACAAGAACAGAAAAAATTTCATTTTGTAAGATCTTTGGGTTTTAAAGAAAATCATACCATGACATAACATTAAATCTTTAGATCACCACTTATTTTGTACAAACGGACTTGATTGATGAAATATTGTTTGAAAATATTTTATTTTAAATCACTCTCCTCCTCAATCGATGACCGTAGTCGATGATAGAGTGACTTAAGTTTTGATAAAATGAAGTCCGGTGATTTCCAAAATTAAGTCCAATTTATTTTCAAAACAATATTTTCCATTTTCAAAACAACATTTTCAAAATTGTTTTAAGAAAAATAGTATCATCCACTATTAATCCTGCACAAAGATACGTTAGGTGGTTGAGAAGCTTATTGTTCTTTGTAAGGTCGAAGAAAACCGTCTGCGATGCGGTGAGACCTCGACGTTGCATTTGTCATGCCAACTCTTCATAGAGGTCCAATTAAGCTCCGTTTTTCATTTGATGATGAAGAAAACCATCTGCTGATGCAGTGAGAACTCTTACGTTGCATTTCATGCCAACTCTCCATAGAAGTCAAATTAAGCTCCGTTTCTTCATTTGTCTACCCAAGGTATAGTTGCCCTTTCCTTTCGGCATCCAATCATCAATTGTGGGATCCGGATCGGGAACATTCTTATATACCAATATACCTGCACACGTTAGTGGACACACAAACAAATATATAGTGGTCGACATCACCCAGACAGTAATCGACTAATAAAAGTCAATTCAACATATCAATCAGATCATACAAATGCATGGGAATTATGTGCTTATCAAACTCTAATCATCTAATCCTAACAATCACATCCTAGAAACCTAGTCCTTCAACATAGGCAATTATATTTTTCAGATAAGCACGTAGATGATTAAGAAAGCCCGTTAGATGATGTAAATTTGAAAAACATTCTCCCCCTCAATCAATGACTTATTTTCTGAAAAGTTTAAAAGCGCTGAAGTCATTGATTAAGTTTTCAATTTTATAAAACAAAACTCTGATTCTGATTGATTTTTCAAGCAACTCATTTTCCACCATTTTGAAATGCAACAAATATTTTTCTGAAGAATTTTAGACGGAAAAACATTTGTGTAGGAACAGCAGTCATTCGACATACTTTCCTCATTTTGTTTTAGGATATGTGCACGAAATTTTTGAAAATTGGTTTAGCGCAGCACTTTCCTTCCTTGAAGAGTGGGTTGCTATCGGAAATAATAGCAAGCCATAGTTTTAAGAACGGGTTACAGTCTGAAGTAACTGCAAGCCATAATTTTAGACATGTTTTGGAAAAAGAATATTTACACCACCCGCTCGAACTTCATCTATGGTCCTGTGCCATTATTGAATGACATTTCTAAGACCGTAGATGTTATCGATACCAGAAGACATGTCTTTGAAAAACAATATTTTTTGTCTTTTTCAAATTTTCAGATTTTTATGGGTTTTTGTTGGTTTTATATTTTTTTATTTTAGTTTTTAGATAAATATTTACAAAGATAGATTAGATTATATAGATTAAGAAGATGATGATACGAGTATCGAGATAATGATATCGAACAGCACGTCGTAGAAGACAGAAATCGTCATCTCTTAAACATCCACCACCAAAGCTTCCAGGGCTCTTGAATCGAAGAGAGAGAATATGAACCATCTGAAAGTGAGACTTTGGCAGCTTCCCCTCAAACCGAAAATCCTTTTGTTGAGCAGATTCGAAGCTCTATTTCAACCTTCCCTTAGCCAGGTGCAGAAAGAAGTACACCATTATCATCGATCTTGCTGCTCCTTTTAAGAATGATCTTTGTGATTCTTCATTTGGGGTTATATCATCAGCAAGAACATCAACGTATCATCCCACTCTTAAATGACTCTTCTCAAATTCCTTTTTCACTTAAGTCTGAAGCGATCCATTCCAAAAGTTGTCAAGAGACCACTTCCCCCCAAGTAGATGAATTGATGCAGTCAGTCTCTTAGACTAGAGCTCACGAACCCGAATACACATATACCCAAAGACAGAGAAACTTATACCATCGAAGTAGCAGATTAAGTCCAATAGCCAAAGAATAACTCCGATGTCTACTTTTCTCTCCCCTAAAGAAAGTGTATGAAGCTCAAGAACCCGAAGTACCCGAATGCCCAAAGAGATAATAACCGATAACATTGAAGAAGCATGCCGAATCACCGATTATCTCTGCGGATGTCAACTCCGAATAAGTGATTATATCTCTCGAATCACCGATTAAGTACTCAAGTGAAACAACTGAGCGCCCCAATGTACAATTCTCTCCCCGATGATTGCGATAACATCGAAATCATCACACATAATGTGTACCCTTTATCTTGTAAACTTTCTCTTACATCACTTCCCACGTAGTTGGAATAATAACACTAAAAGCCTTGATGAGTAAAACCTTGAGTTTCTCTGCGGTCATGACATTTGTCTTCCCGGGTTATCTTCAATCACTTAGAAGAATTAAGTTCATCAAGTTTAATCGCTTTGTGTTTAGATGTGTGTCTCCTTCCCCCTTGCTGGTTTTGATACTTCAGAATCAACAACACATTCAAAGCCCATATACTAGAAATCTTTTGAGAAGAACACTTTTGATCATTGTGAGAATCAACTTGCTGAAGAATGTGAGCAAGTCTAATTGGGGATTAAATATGTCATTTCACTCTCCCCCAATTAGTGCTCTCCCCTAAACCGACAATCTTTATGATGAATGCTTGAATTAAGAAGAAGTCTTTAGATCGTTAAATTCAACTCGTCTTTAGTCTTCTATCATGTAGTAGAGAATGTAGAACCGACTGTAGACTCGACCTTCTTCAAGATTGTCCAATTGGGGAATAGAAAGTTAACATCTTCATCTCACCAAATGCGTTCCAATTACCTTATATGTAGCAAATCTCCTTAACTAAAATCCCTCCCAATCAAACAAGAACAGAAAGATGTTCATCAAAGAAATCAGCCCAGCAGTTAGAAGCACTTTGTCATTAATCTCATTAGTCCGTGAGAAGATGTCAACCAACGGCTCTTAGAAGAGTACTCTTGCTTCGTTAATATGTTAGTCATAATCTGTTTTCTGTTGGTCAATTCTGTGATTCCGATCTAGAGGTGGCCTTCAGAAAACACTCTTGCTTTGATAGAGAACTAGATGGTGTGGAACTTTTAAGAGGAACACGTGGTACAAACTTATACACCATCATCTCTATCAAAGACATGATGAAGATGACCCGACAAGAAGAAACTCGGTTCTTCCAATAGTTAGGAGCCGTATGACCATTTATTCTCAGATATCAATCAACCATGCAGTATTATCACACTTCTTCTCCCCCTCAAGAATTGCATACGGAGATGCCATTCTTGATTAAGTAAGTGAATATCATCCAAAAGTATTCTATTCACACTTCTCTCTCGCAAAATTTAGCACATGATGTCGCCATCGTCATTATATTGAGCAAGTGGAATAAGAGTACTAGCAACGGTAGTCCGGTTCACTTGATCACTGAAAGCGCATGGAAAAAGCATGAAGCATGTTGACGAGAATGGTCATAATAAGAAGATTTCTCTTCTACGTAAGATAAAGGCAATTTGGCGTACACTTTTCTTTTCTTTAGAGAACGAGGCTTGGGCTGTTGTGTTCAAACGTCATAAGAAGATTTCTCTTCTTCGTAAGATAAAGCTTAATGAAACGTATACTTTTCTTTTCTTTAGACTACGAGGCTTGAGCTGTTGTGTTCAAACGTCATAATCTCTCTTTTCTACCTCTCTTGGAAAGCTTGTAATCAACCCCATTATCATTCAAGAGGCTCTTTGTCGTGACGGTGAAGGAGAAAACCCAAGATGATGAATTTGACCTCAAGTAAACTAACCCGAACTCGTGACTTAAACTTGCACATATGTAACAAAGAGCGTGCCGATTTCCATTAGCATCTCTAAGTACTCTAAGTACTCTATACTCTTCAACCAACCAACCATCAAGTATAAGGCGTACATCACCTCTTGAAAATCCACAATTGAATGTGACACTGAGCATTACAACGTAACTCCTTAAAGTGATAGTTATCTTGTGATGATAAGAGCCCAATTCCCCCAAGTGGTAAAAGAAAAGGAAAGAATCACCCAAAAATAACTAGATTTCTTCGTTTTTGATAATAAGCTCGAACAAGGATCATGAAGAATCTTCATCCAACCATCCCCGATACCTTTAGATACTAAGTACACTCGCCCGTGATATTTCACTTTGTTAATACAAATAAGCCGTAAAAACGTTTATTTATATTTTACGATCTTCTAATGTTTTGTCGATAACAAAAGTAAGATCATTTTAACGAAACAAATAAAATACGTAAATGGTTTGAACTAATAGTTTTCTAACACACTTACGCTTTCACATAAAACACTAAAACTAGTATAAGTGATTTTATGCTTTAGATATACATATGTACAACAACTAGTGTTTACATATTGGGATAACATATACTTAACTAAGTATACACTAAAATAGGTAAAAATAAGTATATACTAAATAGGTAAAAACTAGCAAATGGTTTTGACCCATAACCCATGGTTTTATTTATACCACTTAACCAAGTTCATTGTATCCTTAAGATACATTGTATCTAGAAAGAAAACCATGGATCAACCCATAACCCATGACCCATAACCAAAAATACCCATGGGCAAAGAGGGCGTTCCACGGATCCCCGGCTTTGTGCTAGCGGATCCCAGTGGAAGCGGATCCGGATCCGGAAACATTAGAGAATTTTCTCTATAAATAGTGAGCCATTTCTTTCCTTTTAGCTCATCACTTCACATATACTCTCTCCAATTTTTATATCTCTCTAACCTCAGATCCAAGAGATCTATGTAGTTTGTCTTTTGTTTTTGTGTGATCTTCTAGGTTCCTCTTAAAGGCAAGATCACCACCTTTGAAGTCGAGCAAGCTCAAGTCCATGAGTTGCCATGCTTCTTCATCATCAAGGCTATTGAAGTCCTCTAGTTGATGATCTCTTTCTTTCTTCAAAGAAGTGTATTGTTGAAGACATTAGTGAAAGATGTCTCAAGTGTCAAGACGAAGATATTAGTGAAGGGTATCTATCGTCTATAGGATAAGCACTTGTGGTAGGTGCTTAGAAGTCAAGACAAAGAAGCATTAGTGAAAGGTGCTTAGAAGTCAAGACAAAGAAGCATTAGTGAAAGATGCTTAGATGTGAAGACACAAGACATTAGTGAAAGGTGTCTTGTAGATCTAGTCAAAGGCATTAGTGAAGGTGCCTTAGATGTACATTCGATATGGTGTGTTTCATGTACAAGATAGACTAGTATTAGATCTAAGGATATTGATGTCCTTGATGATGTTGTAAAGGAGTAGATCTCCTTTGGGATTAGTCGTTGGTGTAGTGTGGTAGTAGTTCCTCCATTGCAATGGAACTAGGTGCTTAGCCTAGTACCTAATAAAGGGTAGCGACGTTGTGAAGGTGTAGTTCACCCTAGGTGTGAAAGAACTTGGTGGTTAGCCTAGCATCGTATAAAGGGTAGGCGACGTTGTTAGGTGTGGTTCGCCTTGGTGTGAAAGAACTCGGTATTTAGCTTTGTACGGAAAAATGTTAAGCGGCGTTGTGAAGGCTTCTCATACAAGGAGATTGGTGTAGTTTACGAACTCTCGAGTAGGTGACTCGGGGAGTGGAGTAGGGCAAGGAAGGTGTCCTCAGTGGCGAACCACTATAAATAACTTGTGTCGTGGTGATGTGCTTTTACTCTTTATCTTTCATTACACGCTTATATATCTATCTATCAACGTCCAACATAAACAACCAAATAGATTGACATAAGTCGATCTAAATATTTAAAAGGAAGTTTTAAATTGGTAAAACTATTCAACCCCTTCTAGTTTTCCACAATTGGCATCGAGCTTCGTTACCAAGTTTTTTTTAGTATATTGTACTTTGAAAACTTGATACGATCCGATGTATGTTTGAAAACTACAAAGAAGAGAATTTCTTAAAACAAAATTCATGTTTTAGAAATCATCATATATTGGATAGTGATAGATCATTCTAACATTTTCCTTTGAGAAGTCTTCATACTAGGATTTGGGTATCTTAGAAGATCATGAAGTATTTCGGCGTCTATGGTTTCTAAAACCATAAAAGGGAATATAGCAAAGGATTGGGGTATCTT
The DNA here is from genome assembly GCA_022545495.1 of Chrysanthemum lavandulifolium. Classification (NCBI taxonomy): domain Eukaryota; kingdom Viridiplantae; phylum Streptophyta; class Magnoliopsida; order Asterales; family Asteraceae; genus Chrysanthemum; species Chrysanthemum lavandulifolium. Next base: position 129,083,895 of record CM040246.1, on the reverse strand, counting down.
AGAAGATCATGAAGTATTTGCGTCTATGGTTTCTAAAACCATAAAAGGGATGTAGCAAAGGTATGTTTTCTTAGTTACAATTTTTTTGTCAAAACGTGCTAAATTGCTTGTGGACAAAATGGTGATATATGCTTCTATCTTATAATAAGCATAATATGAAAAGTGTTTTAGTGATTTTTTCTTTGAAGTTTTGTTGTTAGATATCTTGTTAATCAAGCTTGAATAAAGGTAAAATGGGTAATATAACTTCACTTAAAAGTCTCGCAAAGACTAAACCTTTTCGTCGGGTCAAAACGTACATTTTTGTAATGATGTGCCCGGTTGGTGCAAGTTTTAAATTTATAAAAGGTGAATTACCAATATTACCAATAACACATACGAGCAAGTATACTCGTCCGTTATAGCAAGATTATGAAGGTAAGTCGGGATCGTTCGCAGGGATTTGAGTGAATCTAAGCACAAGTTTGAATTAACGGAGTCTATCCAAAACATATAATAAAGCAAATAGGTATAATGAAATTCAGATGATTAAAAACTACACTTGCTTAAACTAGTTTCATATCATAGATTAATGTGATTGTGTTAACCTCTTAACATGTTGGTTATGATAATTAGTTGGTGTACTAATCTATTGTTCTTACAAGTTAAACTTTGATCAAGGGTTTAGTTCATAAAACAAGCATTAAGTCTAGCCAATCAATTCAAGATCAATTCAAGTTTCATAAGTCTACATACATAAACTTAAACACAAAACATCCACTTGTTCATCAAATTGCTTAAGAAATGGTCAATACAAAAGGTAACCGATCATAGACAAAAGGCTACAATTGATTCTCAACAACTAATCTTACGACCATTTAGATGTTTCCAACCAATCCAATTTGATAATCAAAAGCGTTTCTATTACAACCACACCTTAGTTCCTTTGTATAATCAAGAATAATGGGTAAAACAATCATCCATAGACAAAATGATTATGACTAGTTGAATAACAATAAGTCCTTTCGACCACAACGATTACTATCAATTAGCCAAACTTGATTAACAAATGTCACTATGAAACTTTAGCACAATTGGGTCTTAGAATCAACTTGAAATTGAATTAAAACATGTTAACACAATCACTTACTAATCATATGATAATCAACATCATTTAAGCAAGTGTATAAAGAAACTAGCCACTCATAGCAAACATGAACATAAACTCGAACTTTGAACATTAGAAAACATGATTAAAAGTCTTACAATGCTTGGAATAAGATTACAAATGATGAAGTAATGATTCCCAAAGGATTAAGGTAGACTTCTTGGTGATTTGGCCTCCAAATGGTGAACTCGGAACTCCAAACTTCTCCGGATTTCTAAGGACGAATTTTGAGAGCTTAAGGCTTTGTTTGATGAGTAGAGATTTGTATATTAGGGTGTGTCTCTAATGCTCACAATTAGCCTCTATTTATACTAATTCCAAGGCCTAGGGTATTAAATGCTGAACTTGGCCTCCAAGGAGTAAGGAAGGACTAGAATACACCAAGAGAAGGACCTAGAATCGTTTGGATGCAAAGGGAAGCTTAGTGATGAAGATTTGGCAAGCTCGCAGCTTCTCCAACCGGATCGGTCATACGACCAACCGATCCGGCTGGTCTTCAATAACAATAAGTCAACCGATCCGGTTGCGGGTTGCGACCGATCGGTGGCGATGGTTAAAACATTGATTTCGGCGTTTTCAACCGATCCGGTTACGGTTGTAACGGATCCGGTTGATCTTCCGAGATCTGAAAACTTGATCTTTTCTTTACTATGTCTTGTAGAACTCGGTTCTTCAATCACTAAGGTCTTCAAAGGTCCTTGAGATACCGATTTAGTCTTCATGAAACGGGAATCTTCGTTTAAGCTTCTTTTCTTCATTTCTTCCTCGTTCCCGCACTTGGTTATAAACACTAGACAAACATCTTTTGATGCGTTTAAGTACTATAATCACGCAAATATAACCAAATAATGATATAAAAGTACACATAACGCTACTAAAACATGCATAATCCGAGCGTTATCAAATTCCCCACACTTAAACTTTGCTTGCCCTCAAGCAAATCTAGGAAAAGACATTCAACGGTACAAGATCGTGATTATGAAAATGTGATGCAAATCAACCAAGTATAAATACGAGAGAGGATTCATCAATTATGCTTTATAAAGGTGAAACATCAAGATGTTTGACAATATCCAATGATTTTCTTGCATGATTTAACATTTCAAAACACCTCACAAAAAGGAACTAAATATAATTCACTCAATCACTCATTTTTAGGGAGTAACAAGATAAATCACACTCATTGCTCAGTCATGATTAGATTATTACCATAAGCTTGTACAAGAAACAAAACTCCACCGACGTGGCGTGAGCACCAAGCAAAAACATCTAAAGAGGGCTTTTATTCGGGTTATAATGATATGGCTAAGGTTAAGGGTATGGATAAGGCATGGGAATGTTTATGAAATTGGTGTTAAAAGAAAAATAAAGTCAAGTCTAATATCCATGTTGCTAGCTACCAAACATTCCACGAACCAAATAAACGATTATAGCTTTGCTTCAATTTCTTCGTTTCTGTTTTCCACATCTTTTTGCTTTGCCATGACAATTGTTCTTCGATCATAGCACATTGGCTTTTTTTTTTTAACTCAGAACTCATGGCTCAATCAATCTCATAGGATGTGGTACTCATAATCATTTGAACAATCTTCACTTTTCAGGTATCTAGCAACCAACCATTTAGACATTGATATGGGATAGGCTAAGGTTTAAAGTGTAAAATCTTTTTGTATTTTCCGGGTGAAGCAAAAATGAAAAGGATGGCTCGGAAGGTGTAACTAGGGGTATCTAGTGCTAAAATGAGCACTACAAATGGGTCCATGTGGGTGGTTAACTAACCAATGAGGCTAGCTAATATATCATTAGATGTAAAATGGAAGGCCATTTGGGTTAAATCCTAAAGTGCCTCTTTATCACACGAATTCACTTATATCGCATTTAATGCAATCTCACTGCATGTCCGGTAATGATTTACAAGCACAAGTTCTAGAATAAATAAAATCACCGCACACTCATAGCAAAAGATCCAAGCATAAAAGATGTATGCTAATAAGAAATAGGCTCAAATCCTCACAATTTAGTGGAAAGGGTATAATATGTGCTAGCAAATGTCATCGATCCCGAATGGATTGCAATAGTAATCGGAACACATCTCGAAGTTTCAAATATTACCGTTTTACGGTGGAATGATCTAGTTATTCTAATAGATAATCCTAAAAGTGTGAAAACAACTAGATCACAAGGGCAAACAAAATTTTAAATTTAAGCATGAAAACTCTAATTTTTCCTATTCACCCCCCACACTTAAGTTAGACATTGTCCTCAATGAAAGACGAACTTCAAAGTATAGAAATAGGGAAAATAGAGATGAAACCAGATATGTTAACGAGTTTATCAACTTAAAATTCTTCTTCACTCCCGGCCTTCACTTGAGAAATCATCACCTGCACACAATCTTATAAACAAACAAAAGGTTTTATTAAAAGGATGGCACCCCCCCCCACACTTAAGTTCAACCAAGGTTAAGACTTTGGGAGTGACCACGAAAATCAAATCAAACACACGGGTTGCCTCCCGAGAAGCGCTTGTTTTATTACCGAGTCATCACCGACTCGAGTCTTCCCAATTTATTTAGTGCAAGGGCGCTTTGAACATTTTGTAAAGTTCGGGATGTACATGAATTCTTCACCAAGAGCTTCAATATCGTCCTGCATTTAACTCAGCAGATGGTTTCAAGGAACAGTTTGTGGGATTCTTCACGGAAATGGTGCTACAAAGGTGATAGTTTCAATTCATTCTCATGGTGTCGCCAGAAACCGTCAGAACGAAACTTCTTCGTTTGCTCCTTGTCGTAATATAACTTGATTCGGTGTCCATTAACAATGAAACTTCCACCTTGTTTGTCATAGAGTTCGACATACCCGGATGGATATCCATGTTTAACAACATATGGTCCAAACCATTTTGGTTGTAACTTAGAGCTTTGAATTTGAATTTCATGTTAAAAGCGAACTTTATCTCCGCTTTGAATTCTTTTCGAATTCGTAGCTTTTATCGTGATAAGCTTTTGTTCGCTTTGTGCAGTTTGGAGTTTTCATAAGCTTGGAGTCTTAATTCATCGAGTTCGTGCAATTGCGGAATCTTTCTCTCCAAACTATTTTGAGATCGGTGTTACAATGTTCGAGCGCCCAATAAGCACGATGTTCAACTTTGAACGACAAATGACAAGTCTTTCCATACAAGAGTCTGTAAGGAGTTGTGCCAATTGGAGTTTTATAAGCTGTACGAAATGCCCACAGAGCATCGTCAAGTTTTCTTGCCCACAATGAAGGATTGTCCTTTACTGTTAGTATTTTCGACTTGACCACTGGTTTGTGGATGATAGGCTGTTGCAAATCGATGATGAACTCCATATCTTTTCATGGTTTTCTCCATTTGTTGATTGCAGAAATGAGTTCCTCGATCGCTTATTAGTGCCTTGGGAATTCCATAACGAGCGAAAAGCTTTTTGAGAAAATTAACGACGACACGAGCATCGTTTGTTGGTAAAGCTTCAGCTTCTGCCCATTTGGACACGTAATCTATAGCAACGAGAATGTATTCGAATTTGTGGGATTTAGGGAAGGGTCCCATGAAATCTATTCCCCAAATATCGAATATTTCACACACTTGAATGCTTGTTAATGGCATTTCATCTCTCCGAGAGAGATTGGTGGTTCTTTGACAAGCGTCACAATTTTGAACAAGTGTGTGTGCTTCTTTGAATATTGTTGGCCAATAGAATCCAGCATCAAAAACTTTCTTAGCTGTGGTGGAAGGACCATAATGTCCCCCAGTTGGGCCATGATGACATTCGTCGAGAATTTTTTGGGTTTCGGAACCAGAAACACATCTACGGATCATCCCATCGGGACACATTTTGAAAAGATATGGCTCTTCCCAAAATAGTATTTGAGTTCAAAAGAATTTGCTTTTTGAGCATGAGTTAGACCTTTTCGAGAATTCCTCCGACGAGGTAATTCGCAAAGTCAACAAACCAAGGATCGTCGGTTTCATCGATGGTCATGAGAGTTTCATCGGAAAATAATCATCGATTTCTTCTTCTTTAATTCCTCAAGATTGGGATTTTCGAGGCGAGATAAGTGATCGTGACAAGATTCTGCTCCTTTCTTATCTTTGATTTCGATGTCAAATTCTTGGAGTAGTAAAATCCATCAAATAAGACGTGGTTTAGCGTCTTGCTTGGTGAATGATACTTGAGCTTGAATGATCGGTAAAACGATCTTTTTTGAGAGCACGAGGTATGATCGAATTTGTCGAATGCGAAAACGACGGACATTAATTCTTTTTCGGTGACGGTATAATTTTCTTGGGCACTATTCGGTGTCTTGCTAGCAAAATATATAGGCCGAAAGTGTTTTCCTTCGTTGTCCTAAAACACTCCAACAAAGAAAATCGCATGCGTCGCACATAAGTTCAAGGGTAGTGACCAATTAGGTGAGACCATGATCGGAGCACTAGTAAGTTGAGATTTCGGTGTTTCAAAGCTTTTATGCAATCAACATTGAAGTCAAAGATAGATTCTTTCTCAAGAAGTTTCGTCATTGGACGAGATATTTTGGAAAAATCTTTGATGAATCGGCAGTAAAACCAAGCATGTCCTAAAAACTTCTAACGGCTTTGACGTTAGTTGGTGGTGGAAGTTTTGAGATTACATCGACCTTCGCCTTGTCTACTTCCATTCCAAAGATGGAGATTTTGTGGCCAAGCACAATTCCTTCGGTTACCATAAAGTGGCATTTCTCCCGATTGAGAACAAGATGTGCGACTTTGCATCTTTCGAGCATTTTATCGAGATTAGAAAGACAAGCTTCAAATGAGTCTCCAAAGATCGAAAAATCATCCATGAAAACTTCCATGGAGGTTTCTAGCATGTCTTGAATATGGCGATCATACACCTTTGAAAAGTCGCAGTGCATTGCAAAGACCAAAAGGCATACGCCGATATGCGTAGGTTCCAAAAGGACAAGTAAAGGTGGTCTTTTCTTGATCGTTAGGATCGATGGGAATTTGAAATATCCCGAAAATCCGTCGAGGAAACAAAAGAATTTATTTCCGCTAGTCTTTCAAGCATTTGATCCATGAATGGGAGCGGAAAGTGATCCTTTTCGGTGGCTTTGTTTAACTTACGATAGTCAATACAAACGCGCCATCCAAAGGATGTTCTAGTTGGAACTAGTTCATTTCGCTCATTAGTCACAACCGTCATTCCTCCTTTCTTGGGAACACGATTGTACATGGCTTATCCAAGGGCTATCCTCAATTGGGTAAATGATTCCAAGATCGAGAAGTTTAATGATTTCCTTTTAACAACTTCTTTCATGTTGGGATTGAGTCGACGTTGACGTTCTACCATGGTTTAATCCTTCTTCAAAATTGATTTTGTGTTTGCGTAAATTAGGACTAATTCACGGGATATCGATGTTTTCCAAGCAAAAGCTTGTTTGTGATTTTGAGGACGAAACTAAACTTTCTTTCTCACTATCCTCGAGCAATGAAGATATGACTCTTTGGAAGAAGAGAGTTTTCCTCCAAATAAGCATATTCAAGATGATCCGGGAGAGGTTTGAGTTCGAGATCCGTGGGTGGTTCTTCGATAGAGGATTTAATTCGCATCTCGTCATTGAAAGTTATTTCTTGAAATTTTCTTCCTCTTCCTCTATTTCTTCTTCTTCCGAGTTCTCTCCTTGAATTCTACTTTCATGAAATCATCAAATTCTTTATCAAAATCTGTTTCATTGATTTTTCGAAGTAGTCATGAATGGATCGGATTCGTTAAGTAATGCGTCCAATTCTTCTTCGATGACTTCATCAATAATATCAATGTTAAAACAAGTGTCATCAACGGAATGTGGGTAGCGCATTGCTTTATCGATTAGAAAAGTGATTCGATCTTCCCAACCCAAGGTTGAGTTCTTTTCCTTTCACTTTGATGATTGCATCGGTATTTAGGAAAGGTCTTCCTAGAATGAGTGGAACTTTACTATCTTCTTCCATTTCCAAGATCACAAAGTCCACGGGAAAAATGAATTTACCGACTTGAACAAGCATATTCTCGGCGATTCCCACAGGATATTGATAGGAATGATTTGCCAATCGGATGCTCATTTTTGTTGGTTTCAGGCTGTTGTTGCACAACTTGGAATAGAGTGAATAAGGCATCAAATTGATACTTGCGCCAAGATCGGCCAAAGCATCGCATTTAACATTATTCCCGAAAGTACATGGAATAAGAAAGCTCCCAGATGATCTCCGAGCTTTGGTGGGATTTTGTTTTGAACTATAGCTGAGCATTCTTCGTTAAGAAAAATTGCGATATTTGCTCAAGCTTGCTTTTGTTATTAAGAAGTTCTTTTAGAAATTTCCCGTAATTGGGCATTCCGGCTAAGACATCAACGAGAGGAACATTGAGTCTAACCTCTTTGATTATTTCAATGAACTTTTTATAACGCTCTTCCATCTTTTCTTTCTTAAGGCGTTGAGGATAAGGAATTTTTGGTGTATACGCCTTGACGGATGGAATGTTTTTCTTTTTGGTGGTTTGAGTTGTGTTTGGTTCCTCGTTTTCATCCTCACTATCAATGGTGACAGGAGCATTAGGATTAGGTGGTGGATCGTACGAGAGACCACTTCTTGTGAAAACAACATTGATATGCTCATTTCTTGTTTGTGGTGGACGGTACGTCTTATCATTTGATGGTTTTGGGTTGGATTGAGTGTTACTTGGCAATGAACCAGATGGTCTAGAGGAATGTTGGTCAGAAAGTCTGCCAAGCTTGTTTTCAAGATCTTGGATAGATGCTTGATGATTTTTCTGTCCTTGCTCAACTTTGGCTTTGAGATTGAAAAATTGATTTTTGATAAAATCATTTGCGGATTTTGACCGACCACGAATTCTCTCATGGTTTTTTCGAATTCGGTTTCTTCCATCTTTTGTCGAATTTTGTGGTGGTGGATCGTCGGTTCGTGGTTGAGAATCACGGTTATCATCCCTTGGTCGGCGATCTTGCCAATTTCCAGAATTTCGACCGTAATAATTACTACGATATCCACGGTATCCTCCTTGAGCATAACTCGCTTCTCCTTCCTTTGGTCCACCCATAGGTTTATCGTCGCACTCGGACGATGGGTGATTTCCTCCACAATTGTTGCATCCGTCTCGCATTTCCTTCATTTCATCTTTGATATCTTTGTACTGCGAGTCGATTTTTGAGGTTAACGCTTCCATCTTCTCCATGAGTTTTGAGGTATCGGTGTTTTCGACAAAAGCAACGGTTTTTCGGAGAGGTTTGGTTTTGGAATCTTTGGACCAATCAAGCTTGAGGAGTACTCGATCTTCGAGCAATTGATGTGCATCGTTGGGAGTCTTATAGAGAAAAATTCCTCCGGCATCAAGGATGCCTTGAGAGATTTCATCTAGTCCATGGTAAAAGATTTGGATAATGGTTCCTTTTGATAATCCATGTCCATGACAACTACGAAGCAAATCTTTCATTCGAAGCCAAGCTTCGACAAGTGATTCGTTTGGGTTTTGGTTGAAAGCACGAATTTCTCCCATTAATCGATCAAACATGGCAGGTGGAAAGAATCGGCTCACAAAAGCTTGCCTCATCTCCTCCCAAGTATTGATGATTCCGGGTTAATTCATTGTACCATACTTTAGCATCTCCGTGAGTGATGATGGGAAAAGTTTGAGTTTGATGGCATTGACATCGGTGTCGCCATAACGAAACATGCCGCAAATTTCGATGAATTCGCAATGTGCTTATGCGGATCGGCCAGCGCATCGCCATCGAATTGTCGGTCTTTGATCATAGAAAGGTGATGTCCTTCACGGTGAAGTTGTCACCAAGGTTAATAGCAACAATAGCACTTTCGGGGTTGGTGCTACGGTTCGTTGGTTCCCACATGGGTTGATCGTCCGCCATGGGAAAAGGTAAATTGGTGAAAGGATTGTAAACAACTTTGGCTTCAATGAGGTTATCAAATGGTGGGTTTGGTACTCTTGGTACACGATTTTCCAATGGTATGAAACGTGTTCTCCTTCTTCTTTGAATCAATCGTTCGGGGTTGGTAAGAGGTGTAATTGGTTCTATTCTCACGCTCGAGTGTTCATACAATGTCCTAGAGAATCCAGCAATATCTAAACACACGGACAAACAACGAAAACAGTTTTTATGGGTCAGAGTAGGTAACCGGATCGGTTGCGGGATGCGACCGATCGGTTAGTCTAGATGATTGATGGACAAACTCGTAACCGATTCGGTTGAGGAGCAACCGGATCGGTTAAGGTTTCGAGATTTTTTTTTTTTTTTTTTTTGGTTGAATCGATCGAGGAAATTCAAAACTTGTTGAAACACAATCAAATCCCAAGCAATGGCGCCTAAAACTTGATGTGCCCGGTTGGTGCAAGTTTTAAATTTATAAAGGTGAATTACCAATATTACCAATAACACATACGAGCAAGTATACTCGTCCGTTATAGCAAGATTATGAAGGTAAGTCGGGATCGTTCATAGGATTTGAGTGAATCTAAGCACAAGTTTGAATTAACGAGTCTATCCAAAACATATAATAAAGCAAATAGGTATAATGAAATTCGGATGATTAAAACTACACTTGCTTAAACTAGTTTCATATCATAGATTAATGTGATTGTGTTAACCTCTTAACATGTTGGTTATGATAATTAGTTGGTGTACTAATCTATTGTTCTTACAAGTTAAACTTTGATCAAGGGTTTAGTTCATAAAAACAAGCATTAAGTCTAGCCAATCAATTCAAGATCAATTCAAGTTTCATAAGTCTACATACATAAACTTAAACACAAAAACATCCACTTGTTCATCAAATTGCTTAAGAAATGGTCAATACAAAAGGTAACCGATCATAGACAAAGGCTACAATTGATTCTCAACAACTAATCTTACGACCATTTAGATGTTTCCAACCAATCCAATTTGATAATCAAAAGCGTTTCTATTACAACCACACCTTAGTTCCTTTGTATAATCAAGAATAATGGGTAAAACAATCATCCATAGACAAAATGATTATGACTAGTTGAATAACAATAAGTCCTTTCGACCACAACGATTACTATCAATTAGCCAAACTTGATTAACAAATGTCACTATGAAACTTTAGCACAATTGGGTCTTAGAATCAACTTGAAATTGAATTAAAACATGTTAACACAATCACTTACTAATCATATGATAATCAACATCATTTAAGCAAGTGTATAAAGAAACTAGCCACTCATAGCAAACATGAACATAAACTCAGAACTTTGAACATTAGAAAACATGATTAAAAGTCTTACAATGCTTGGAATAAGATTACAAATGATGAAGTAATGATTCCCAAAGGATTAAGGTAGACTTCTTGGTGATTTGGCCTCCAAATGGTGAACTTCTGGAACTCCAAACTTCTCTGGATTTCTAAGGACGAATTTTGAGAGCTTAAGGCTTTGTTTGATGAGTAGAGAGATTTGTATATTAGGGTGTGTCTCTAATGCTCACAATTAGCCTCTATTTATACTAATTCCAAGGCCTAGGGTATTAAATGCTGAACTTGGCCTCCAAGGAGTAAGGAAGGGACTAGAATACACCAAGAGAAGGACCTAGAATCGTTTGGATGCAAAGGGGAAGCTTAGTGATGAAGATTTGGCAACTGCAGCTTCTCCAACCGGATCGGTCATACGACCAACCGATCCGGCTGGTCTTCAATAACAATAAGTCAACCGATCCGGTTGCGGGTTGCGACCGATCGGCTGGCGATGGTTAAAACATTGATTTCGGCGTTTTCCAACCGATCCGGTTACGGTTGTAACCGGATCCGGTTGATCTTCCGAGATACGAAAACTTGATCTTTTCTTTACTATGTCTTGTAGAACTCGGTTCTTCAATCACTAAGGTCTTCAAAGGTCCTTGAGATCTTCGATTTAGTCTTCTTGAAACGGAATCTTCGTTTAAGCTTCTTTTCTTCATTTCTTCTCGTTCCCCGCACTTGGTTATAAACACTAGACAAACATCTTTTGATGCGTTTAAGTACTATAATCACGTAAATATAACCAAATAATGATATAAAAGTACACATAACGCTACTAAAACATGCATAATCTCGGCGTTATCATATAGTTCATTGCTTCCGTTGGCCAAAACAACCCTATTGTCTTGAACACCATCATTTACTCTACACGCCATTGTTAATACAAACGATTTACTAATCTAGATCGTAAACATGTTTTGAGTTTCTTGAATAGTGCTTGTTAAGTTTGAAAAACCTCTGTGTTATTTGTGAGCTCGATCTCATTTGATATATTAGTGTTAGAACCTCTTAAACTTGAAATATGATGCATTGTCAAAGTCATTGCATACCTTTTGTAAAGGTTCTGCTTAGCAGATAGACGGATCCCAAAATTTGTGCTTGACGGATCCCTATTCTTAGGGAACCGTGGGATCCGGCAAACAGAAAATGCAATTGCAATCATTGTATTTCAATCATGTCCTTAGAACACCTCACACTAAGCTAAACATAGTGTCTTAAGGCAAATTAAGTCCTTATCAAGTTAAGTGGATCCTTTCCTACTCAACTCACCTAGATCATACTCAAGACGCTTGTAGATCTATCATTTTCACTTAAACCCATTACTCTTCCGCTCTCTAGATCACTCATCATTCTCACATGATCCTCACATCTAGTCTTAGAAATCTTTCGATTATGGCAAACCGATCATAAGTCATCCTTACCTCAAAATTGATCAAAGTTGATCAAATTCTAGTTTTCCCA
>CM040246.1:128987129-129071854 GCA_022545495.1 Chrysanthemum lavandulifolium | reverse complement strand
TATTGGCGTCATAGGCGGAGGTGAGTCGACTCGATGTCGTATTTAGCTTCGAAGATTTGCCATGAAGATGCAGTTAGCATTAATTTCCTCGAGGTCTTCCAAATCATCCATAATAGCCATAAAGTCATGTTCCTCGGCACTCAATTGAAATCCAGTAGCGTTCTTTTGTACCAACAGATGGTTTTCAAGATACTCAAGATCGTTCTTGTTCGGCTTAGTAGGACAATTCCTTGCCATGTGACCCATTCCTTGACAGTTATAACACTTAATCGATTACCGATTCACATTTCCATGATTCCCAACGATCGGGCGCAACATTCGATTCGATTACCAACGCTTATTCCCAACATTCTCATCTCATCCGATTACCACGATTCGGAACCGTCGATTACCCATACGAAATCGGTAGCATATCCTGCGATTCCCAATAACTCCAACCATTTGTCCTTGATTACCCATATCGTCCCCATTCTTCCGGTAGATTATTCAGAACTTGATGTTTTGAGCGATAGTTACGGGTGTCGACTTGTTTCGATTAGCTCATTCATCAAAGTGCAAAACCTTCCATAGTAGGATTCAATGGATTCTCACGGTGTAAAGTGAACTTTTCCCATTCGGTTAGCAACTTGTTCTCCATGTCTTGATGACCAATTTACATTCCATGACAAAGTCGTCTAACACGTTCCCACATATCGAAAGCGGTTTCACAAATGTCTACCGCAAAGAAAGATGTCTATTGGTAAACCCAGTTGGATAATATGAATTGCCATGTCATCTGCTTGACTTGTTTCGATCCTCTGCGGTGTATTCATTCGTATTGAAGGCGAGAAGATGGTGCGGTGGGAGGTGTTGCATCGAGATTTCCGGTTCATTAACTTGTCAAGGCCGGAAGGGTCCATCTGAATAGATTTAATCATGAGTTTGCCATTAGGTTTGGTCTTTATGTAACAGAGCATTCGACTTGTCCATTGAAGATAACCACCTTTTGCCAACATAGGAGGTCGGTTTTCGACCTACCGCATGAATGTCTTGTTGAGTAGCCATTGATGAAGGTATGATATGATAAAGTTGATGTAGGATCGATTCAACGATAAAGGAGTTGTGGTTGATGAAGATTAAGCTCATTGAGGTGTTTCCGAAAGTCGTACTCAGAAACTCGGTTCTTAAAAATTTACCCCAAAATTTGAAATTCACTATAAAAATCAATTCTAAGGTCGTATGAAAATTTGAGTTATGACAATTTTGACGCAAAATTTGACCGAAAAATTTGAATTTAGGCCCAAAAATTTGAATTTTGACCAAAATTTTCACAGATTATACCAAAATTTGAATCTCGTAAAAATTGAAAGTTTAGTCTCTCAAAAATTAAATTTTACTCAACTTTTCCCTAAAAAACTTTTTTTTTTTTTTTTTTTTTTTTAAACTTATGCGTAGAAAGAGCTTAGGCGTAGAAACACAAGTTCTGAGTAGAAACTTAGGCGTAGGAACCTTATGCGTGGGATCTTAGGCGTAGGATTCCTTAGGCGAGGATCTTATCGTGGGTTTAAAGTTACAGTAGAAAAAGTTAAGCGTAAGATTTAGCTTATGCGTAAGAAAAACTTAGGCGTAAGAAAAATGCTTATGCGTAAAGTATTCTACGCGTGAAGTCGAAACTTATGCGTAAGATTAGGGTTTTGCCCAAAATCCTTTACACTATCACGTGTAAGAGATATCCAAAGTCGAAGTGTTCCACACACTTATCCAGTGAGGAAGCAGCGAGTAACGATTATATACGAAGATTCTTCACCAAAAGTTACGAGTGAAAACTATCGTAGTTGACTTTCTTACGAGTAGAACTAGGGTTTTGACCTACTCGTAAAAAATTTCAATGATTCAACCGATTTCTTTTGCACGGATATCCTTAAAACACTCGAATAACCCAAAATGTTGACATTTTCACCCAAAGTCTTAGAAAAGTTACGAGTGAAATGACCAAAGAATCAAAAACAAGCTCAAAACTTAACCAAAAGCGTAAAGCTTGAACTTTTGCAAAAAGCGAAACTTTAGCACCAAATAAACCTTAAACCACAAGAATCTTGAATTTTTAAGTGCAAAAATTAAAGCTTTAAGCGTGAAACTTTGAGAACGAAACTACGCGTATACTACACAAACAAAAACTTCAACCAAACACTCCTAAACCATTGTTAGGCGATTGATACCAATTGTAGGACCTTACAAATATCAACCTTATCACTTTACCAAGCAAACCCAACACGTATACAAGTATAACCACGTGAAACAAACACAAACAAAGCTTAGAAATAAGATGAGAAAGATGGTGACTTGATGTTAAATTCGTGTATGATGTGAGAAAAGATAAACACAAGATGTTGTATATTCAATAAGGAAAAACACACACACACACACTTCAACACACCCTCAAATGACCATTTGAGGGTATTTATAATACAAGACACATGTTGCCCTAAAGGCTTTCCATGGGCTTGGCTTGGCTTCGTGGACTTGGATTGGATTACACATAATAAAAGGCTAGCTTATCTTAAATATTAGCCATTTAGCTTAGCCCAATCCACGAGCCGTTGACTATTCTAACACGATATCTAACACACGATACAAAGTTCCTAAACGTGAATGACCATCACTTCTAATAAAACTATTAAGGCTAACATAATTTTAATGTAATGGTTATAGCTTCTTTACTTTGCATTTAACATGTATGTTCTTGGTTTCGATAAATTTACATTATCTAGAAAACACATAGGCACTTTACTATTTGAAAACATAAATTATAAAAATATTATTCCAAAACATAAATAAAAAATTAAATTTAGGCCCTCATACATGTGTTTATACGTGTGTATATTAGTTTATGCTATTTTTCTAATTTTATACTTTTCTTTGTATCGATGTATCTCAATTAAAGAATGATGACAACAGTGTGCACGTTTAATTTGTCCGTATACAAACATTGAAAAGGAGCGTGCACATATGTCCAACTTCTGAACTTTGACAACTACAAGTGTGCATATATGTCCGACTTCTAAAAATGTTGATAACAAGGAGTGTGCACATATATTTGTTTGCCTTAAATATTACTTGTACACACATGTATAAATCGATAAGATTCATGTATTTCTGCTTCTTAGAAATTTGTATTTAATTGTATATCAATCGATATTGGATTTTGTATTTAACATGTATGTTATTGGTTTCATATAAACTTACTTATCTAGAAAACATGTATGCACTTCACTATGAAAAACATGTATGTCGAAAAAACTATTCCAAAAACCAAAATAAAAAATTAATTCATAAAAACACATATGCACTAAAACGGTTTTAAAACATGCATGTTCCAAAAAAAAAAAAAAAAAAAAAAAAAAAAAAAAAAAAACCTTAATGTTTTTAAAAATATGATTTATTTATTTTAAATAATATAAAATTGACTTTTACTATTATACCCTTTTGGATTAAATAAAAAGGTTTAATAATTCAAAAATGTTATGTTGCATTGATATTTTGCACTATATGCATTACTAGGAGTACATAAGAGGTTCTCGCAGTTCTCGCACTTAACATGGTTCTCAAAATAAAGGCCCCCCTATATATATACATGGAATAAGTCAATAACTAAGGGTATTCGTGAGTTTACAAACTCACCACTCTTGATGGGTTGAGACTATGACTGACCCGTTTGGTTGGAGTGTATGAGTATAGATTCATGACTTTTAAAGTCATTAATGTTGTTTTATGGTTATGGGCCACTATAATGGAATGAGGATACCCAAATGTGAAGGTTTCCTCATATATTATGTGTGTGGGTGGTTTCTTCATACCATCTACTATCATTCCACTCTATACCAACACCCATACCCATTATGATTTATAGCGACAAACCAAACGCACCCTAAGTTGGTGGATTGGATTCCGAAATTTAGTGATAAAAAACAGTAACCAAACATGTATACTATCATCATTTATTGTTAAAAAAATGTTGTAAGCCTCACCTTCAAAAGCTTCTTTTGTTTTCTTTTTTCCCTTTTAATTAGCGTTTTTCTTTTGTCATTGATAAGAAATTATTTATTGAAAAACAAACATAAAAATCCTATCTGAACAAATATAAATAATGTTAATAAGGTAACTTTCTTCTAATCAACCACTGTCTGTATGATAACAACATTAATCATTAACTTAAAATGTAAATGTGCATCAACTTTGAATACATGCACAAGCCACAAAAGCATCTCCATCTATGAAGACAACGTTTTCAGCTACATATTTTATACTATTAAAATTATTAACAGAAAGGAAACTTTTGGCTTCTTGTTAAATTATTTTTCCTTGACGGCGAATTATCTTGAGTTAATGTTAATCCTACCGCCTAAAAAAATGTTCACCTTACTATTTATGTTTATTTTAAAATAAGTACGCTTTTATATACTGAACATTATAACTGTATAAAACATGAGTAACATCATTGCTTCCATTTTCCTTAAATATAGATCTTCACTTTTGTCTTCAATTCCAGAATAGAACTCAAGGTGTCTCATAGTAAAAATACCACAATCTATTTTATTTTTTTGATGTTTGCTATTGCATTTCTAGTCTATGAGGAACACACTTTGAAATATGTTCAGGCTTTGAATGCTTTGTAACTTTTAGATAACGATAAAACAATTTGAACTGAAAAAAAAGAAGAAAAAAAAAGTTCAAAAATTAACCTTAAATTTGTTACATTCATAAAAACTTTTTAACTATTAGAGTAGAAATGATTTTTTATCAATCAAACTAGCATTAATTACACATATCATAATTTGTCCAATTTTTATTTGTAAACATTCTTTTTAGGACGAAAGGGGTTCATATATAAAGGGATTTTTAACATTTGTACTCAAGCGCATTTTAAGTTATATTTATTTAATACTACCTCTGTCCCTAAATAAGTGTCCAGTTTGATTTTTCAGAATCAAATTGGATCAACTTTGACCTTATCTATTTTTGCAAGTGTTATATAATACTTGATGAAAAATATATCAATGGATTCGTTTTAAAGTGTATTTTTCATTGGTATAGGTTTTTAATACTTGATGAAAAATATATGAAAATTTTGTGAGTGTATTTTTCAAGTATTATATAACACAAAAAAAATATTTACGGTTAAAGTTGAACCAGTTTGACTCTGAAAAGTCAAACTGAACATTTATTTAGGGACGGAGAATACATATTTTCTGTTTATATCAGAAAATGCATTTAATTATCGTTAAATACACTCACAAATTATCATAGATAAATATAATTATAATTTAAGTCTTTGACATTAATTTTATATAAACTAAAAAATGTGCCATTGAGCGATTTTAGAAAATCTCATGTATAAATAGGATTACCCATTACTTAATTACCAAAAAAATACTCTTTATCAACAAAAGTCGTTGTATGTTTGTCATAAACAATAACGTTTATATCTTGTATCATTTTAACTTTGGCAAAAGAACAAAAACTTAATTTTAAATGGATGGTTTTTGAAAAATTTCGTTTTAAATTAATCCAACGTACCTTTGTGACATGTGAGGTTGCGTCTTGCATTTGGGATAAAGTTTTCAAATGGTTAGATATGTATCATTCTATCTTCAGTAACAGGACATATTCTCTTTGGGTTGACTCGCTAACCATTCGTTTCAACTGGAAGAAAGTGTTAGATATTATTATCAACACGGTTTTGTGGGTGATTTGAAGGTATCGGAATAACAAAATCTTTGGGTTAGTGAAGATGAACATGAGTAACATGTTTGATGATTTAGTTTCTACTGTTTTTGATTGGTGTTCTAGTAGAAGCAAAGTCTTCTCGAAAACTTAAACGTTGTGGTTGCAAAACCCGATGTTATATACATTATAATAGTTTTTCTAGCTCCTTGCTAGATTTTTATAAAATTTTGCCGTTAAAAAAAATTAATCCAACGTAAAGCTTGGTGTATTTTGTTTATCATGACAATCTATACTGCATATAAAGGGTGTATAGTCAAAGTGGAATGTTGAAAGTTGAAAATGGTCATAAGTGAGAGAGATGTATAGTGTAATTAATACTTTTATTAAAACATCTCATTGCTTAAAAGTACAATGATTTATTCACATTATATAACCAATTAAAAGCATATCTACAAAATTAAATACTACCATGTAAAACACCACTTACTAAAAACTACAATAAAATTTTCATAATGTACAATTTAAACCCAGCTACAACATAATTCACATAAAATAATTACACACACTAATAAATTTTATTTTTAAAACACCCTAAAATAAAAAGTATATGTTATTATACACATTATACAAATTAATAAAAACACACAAAGCTTCATACAACCTAACAAGTTGATAGTACATATAGTTTTGAAAACCGGACGGGACCAACGGGTTCAATCGGGAACCGGTGTCGCCACCGGTTCTGCTAACCAATAAAAGCCATCCAAATATGAACCAAAGAGGACCCGTTGAAACAGATACGAACCGGTGAATCAGGCCTCATCGAGATCTATTTCTCCGGTTATTCGTCACAGGGTACCCGAAGGAAAAACTAAAAAGTGAAAAGTTGAAACAAAAAAAGGAAATGTTGAAAACATATATTTCAAAAGGAAAATATTAATACAAATCGAAAACCGTGTTGACCCGAGACGCTTCAAACCTGGCGGGTTGACTGGTTTAATTTGACCCGTTTTCGACCCAACCCGGCAAGTTGACCCGGTTTAATCGACCCGTTTTTCGACCGGAACGGTTCAACCAGTTGAACCACCCGGATCGAACCGGGTTTCAAAACATTATGTTTAATCCCTAAATCTTCAAACTTTTATTATTTTTCAGATATAACCTATAAACTTTCTTGTTATCAATAAACTATTTGTCATTATAAAATTTCGTTCTTGACTGGTAAGACTGCCTCAGATGTATAAAAACAAAAGAAAAAAAATAGCATATGTTTTCAATCAAAAATGTTTTAAGTGAAGTGCGTATACTAAATTCAAACTTATTTATACTATTTATAATGGAGGATGCATTCTCTCTTCTAATTTTAAAAATTTTCATATACAAATTTTAAGCAAATACAACTACTTAAGCTATATGTACAATTATTTTATGATAAACACCTACACATATCGACTAACAACATTCAGAATTAATGTCATATTTAAAACACCCATTTGATAAAAGTATAATTTATAAAACACAATGTACAAACTATTTGAAGCACAAATACAACTAAAAAATACTATTCAACACATACAATTAATACACTATTTAATTTACCCTTTCACTAAAATATACAACAATTTAACCACAATATACAATCTAATCAAACTACTAAGCCAATCATTTAAAAATAAAGCTATTAGGCTGCCCGCAGTGATCGGTCGATTGGTTCGGTCGCCGCTGCGCCGACCAAGTCGCCACCATTGCAACATGAGGGTCGAACTGGGTCGATCGGCTCCAAAATTGACGAATGGTGATTGTCTTGAAGGAAAGAATCAAGATTTTGTTTGTGAAACGATATAACGGGGATGAATTATTTTCACGGTCATAACTAAAGTTATTGTTATTTGTAATTTAATTGTTTAATAAAAGTATACCGCATAACATTAAATTGTCGGAAAATATAACACGCAGCAGAATTACCGTGATCGCTCGATGCAGATAACGGTCTATTAGTATTTTGAAATAAAAACATGAACTTTTACAAACTATTTAAACTTGTAACTTATTACTTGTTTTATATATGAACTTAACATGTGTCTCGAGATTTTTATTGATGGCAAAATGAAATAACGGTTTTCTAAATGTTCAGTTTACATACGAAAATTAAATAACATTACAGGAAAAAAAAAAAAAAAAAAAAAAAAAGCGATCGTTTTGTTTGCTTTTTCATGCATCTAAATAATTTTACCAATAATTTGATCTTATATTGTTCCCGTCATTTTAAGCAAAACCTATTTTATCTCTTAATCTTTTTAAGCTTCGTCTTTTAAAAATGTGTCAATCAAAGCTAGTTTTTCTTGCTGAATATCTTTGCATTTCGCGTATGCTTTCCTCATATCATTTTTAGCTGCATGTGCGTTGTCAAACTGCACAGCTAAGTCGATAATCGCTTACTTACGAATGGTATCCTCATCAATTAGTTTCTGAACACCAGCTTTGATTTCATCAAAAGTATATGAAAGTGAATAATCCATATAATATTTTTGATAGAGATTAAGTTTGAAGCTGTGTAAAGAATATATAATGTGAATTTGTGTTTAAAATAATGAAATTTATGAGGAATTAATTATAGGTAAAAAATAGGTAATGAGAAAACAAAATTAGTATAATACAACAGTAGAAATAAAGGGGCTCACTTTTTGTAAGATTACTTATGAGATGAGAACCTTACCTTCGTCCTCTTTCTCTGGCCCTCGTGCGTGACGGAGCATACCACCATCACGGGTGGCGGTGCGTGAGCCATGCACCTCACGGAGCATGCCGCTCTTTGCTGGGAGCAACCTCACATAGTTACCATTCGACTTCAACCCCCATTTTTTTTTGGAGGCACTTTAACACGTCTTAATTCGTTAACATTACTAGATAGCTCAAATGAACTTTATTTTAAAAACATAATTTTGATAGATATCTTTTCGTTTCTAATATATAATAATCTTAATATGCATGAGAAATTTGTTGTGGAACAATCTATCCAAATTTAAACCTATCCTAAATAACATTGTCTAGCTAACTCAAATTTGGCTTTTTGTGGTTTTCGTCATATATTCTTTGCTTGTAGAGTTAACTTGATATCGCAACTTGAGGTTGAGAAATGAATCATCATGGTAATCGATATCAAAACATCAATTCAAGATGAAGGAAAACAAGCTCAAATTCAACGCATATTTGTGTTTTTATATAAAGAATACGCGTTTTTCTATCCTTTTTGTATGCATATGAGTCGATATGACCACTAGCGCGCATGCACTGGAGCTAGTCAACTTTGCACATCGTGCCCTTCTTAATTTGGAAATATGATCTCCTCTAAGATTACGGAATTACATAAATAGAACGTCAAAATTGTTGGAATTATATAATACTCCCTCCGTCTCAATTTTATCGTCTATATTTAATTTTTGATGTCTCAAAAAATTGTCCACTTTCCCTTTTAGTAAAAGCTAGAGAATATAAAGAGGAATATTCTATTTGTGTGGTTGAAAATTAAAGTCATTTCACTTTTATTAAACTTTGTGCTTTCTCTCTCATGACAATTAAATTGAGACGGTGGGAGTAATAAGTATATTATAAACATGTGATCATCAAGCACGTAATGGAAGACTTTAAACAAATATTCATAATTAATTAACCTAATTAAACGTAAAAGTAAGTGTACCTTTTAGCAATCCAAGCAATCAAATGATCAAATCAAGTTGTAAACCCTAATTAGGGTTTATGTATGTCGATTAGGGCAAAAAACAAATTCAAGTGAAATTTGTCTTATGTTCTTGTACACACGTACTAGTAGCGATTCGATGCAAATGCTAGTTTCAAGGATCACAATAACAAACCAAACACTTTGATTTGAGCTAGACAAAATCGTATCCCTATGGTTTAGGGTTGTACAACCGCCAAGCTTAAGAGGAGGAGAAAGAAGTTAGGCTTGCTAATGAGAACCAAGAGTCACATAGAATGAACACATGCCATTGTTATTATACTTGGTAAACTTAGAGTCTAAGTTAGGGTGAGATTGGGTCTCCCAAGCCCTCAACCGATTGGCCATATTAACCAAAAGAGGTTTTAGAACCTTCTTGGCTTATTTCCTCTTTAGTCCTTGTATTTGACACTTAACGACCATTAGATCAAACACCGTTAAATTTTAACGACCGTTAAACGTTTATTGTGAATTTAATAATTAAAACATAACTATTATATTAATTATTAAACATCGATTCTCATACGTAAAGTGTGTAATCTCATAATCTCGTGTTCGAATCCGGTCATACATATCTTAAATAAGTCCATAAACTAACAAAATTTATCTAGGCATTTTTGTCTATCATTCGCGGTGACTAAAACAAACACATTGCCCGATCATATCATGTTACAACTTTTGGTTTAATGAAACATGACCACCAGTTTTATTAAAAAAAGGGTAAAACGCATCGAATGTTACAAAGTGCCAGTTTTAGTCTTTTCTAGAATATTTACACATATAGGTCGTCATTATTTGCATGTAACCATAGATCTCTTATTTTCTAGTAGAGGAAATTACTAAACAAATTTACGAAGAATAAAAATTAAAACAAGATCAAACATCATCATGGCCTCACATATCCTGAAACCAAACAGACACAGACTTTGACTCCGCCCTAGCGAGGTGACAATAACATGCAGCACTGAGAGTGGGGGACTGTTTTTGGCGTGGAAGTCCAGCCACTTCGGTGTGACCACACAGTATGTGGCCAACGTGGTTTGGTCACCATAATGCGGGCGTGTGTATTTTTTATTTTCTTCTTTTTAAGCACAACGGTAGAAAATGGTAGAAAAGTGAAAGTAAAATATGAGGTGGGTTCATTGACTAATGCGGGTAAACAGGTCTTAGTCCAGACTGATAAGTGTGATGCTGATCAGCTGATGTGACGTACTTGACAATGAAGGAGTAAGTTTTTCTTGGTATTTTGATATTTTAGTCTAAAAATTTACTGGTTTTACCATCTATACACAGACTCAAACTGAGGGTGTCTGAAGTGCAAGAACCGCCGGGACCCCAAAAATTTTAAGAGGCTTCAAATTTGTCCGATTAATGATTATACGACAAGCTGCGTATATTTTTGGAAGAAAAAAGATTTTGATGAGAAAATATTTTAAATGAAAGACTAGTTGAAGTTTAGATAATTAATCGCGTTATATCTTTAAACGGTGACACTTTATATATAACATTTCTTCTCGAAATGTCTCACTATGTAATTTCGTCCAAGGCCCTCAAAATTTTTAAAAAATCAGAGACGACCCTGCAAATCGGGTAACGCTTTTTTTTAGATGGTTGGTGTGACCACTCGATACTTGTTTGCAGCTAACAATAATTGAACTTGAAACCTCCTAATTTTTGTAATATTAGCTACAAACCTTTTTCACATAAGCATGCTAAGTAGTTATGGAAGAGTAAGTTTTACGAACCATAGACTAGCTATAAGTGTTTCAGTTTTACCTACCCCTCGTTAGACTTCAAGTCATCATTTTGTGGCTGTGTTAGGAATTCTATATATATATATATATATATATATATACACGCCTTGCCACTCACTTCCCTCTTATATCTTGAAGTTGTGTTGTGAAGCAAACCTTTGCACGCACTAC
Source organism: Chrysanthemum lavandulifolium (assembly GCA_022545495.1). Lineage (NCBI taxonomy): Eukaryota > Viridiplantae > Streptophyta > Magnoliopsida > Asterales > Asteraceae > Chrysanthemum > Chrysanthemum lavandulifolium. Next base: position 129,060,487 of record CM040246.1, on the reverse strand, counting down.
TTTTACAGTCTTATATATACAAATACATATATTAAGAGAAATTAGAGAGGTAGTGGGAGTATGGATATGAAGGTGGAAGGCATGGGGATCAATGGAGATGATACAAAAGAAGCCAAAGAACTCAACTACAGAGGAGTCAAAGCCATGCCTTTTGTTGTTGGTATGTATTTACTAACAGCAACTAACACACACAACCGCGTCGTGGTATTAACAGACGTGTATGTCTTGATACATATATATTACACGCACACAAGTTTTCAGAGGTTTACTTGACTGTGTGTTCTGTAATAAGTGCCAAAAATAGAAATTAGCCATAAGTTTTCCCCATGCACCACTAAAACAAAAGTAGCGCTGACGACATGCTAGATTATATTGTATAGATGGGTAGAAGGTTTAAAAATATCTCAACAGATCCTAACTCGGATTTTCTTAAGTATTATTATTAAGTGAATCCAATAATACATAGACAGAAATTTCAGCTATTTGTTTATGATTCTGGGTAATTTTATTTTAGAAGAACTCACGACCAACTAAACCCATATTTCAAGTTTTGTTAGTTTATTGTAACTTCGAATGTGTAGGAAATGAGGCATTTGAGAAGCTAGGAACGATTGGGACGTCGACAAATCTATTGGTATACTTAACTACGGTATTCAATATGAAGTCCATTACGGCTACTAATCTCATCAATATATTCAACGGTACTTGTAATTTCGGTTCCCTTGGAGGAGCTTTTCTGTCCGACACTTATTTTGGCCGATACAAAGTCTTAGGAACGGCTTCCTGTTCTTCTCTCCTGGTACAAATCATCTTCTATAACCTAATGGAAAAAACTAACGTTACTTAACGAGGCTATTAAATAAATACTGAGTACTACTATGTTTATATAAGCAAATCAAAATCAACAACGTGACAGCTAAATAAAAAAAGAAAAAAAAAAATTATTGTTCAAAACAGACTAATTTTCTTAAAGTGAAATATACAATTTTCGAACTTTATAAACTATTACTTTTGATTCAGGGGATGCTTGTGCTAACGTTGACGGCAGCAGTCACAACTCTTCATCCCCCTCACTGTGTAGATAGTCCTTGTGTGGGACCAACAGCATGGCAAATGGCTTTCTTGCTTAGTGGTTTTGGGTTTTTGATCATTGGAGCTAGCGGAATCCGACCATGTAACTTAGCTTTTGGCGTTGACCAATTCAACCCAAACACAGAATCTGGACAAAGAGGAATTGCTAGTTTTTTCAACTGGTATTACTTCACATACACTTTCGCTGTGATGATATCATTGTCCATCATTGTCTACGTGCAAGCGGATGTCAACTGGGCTCTTGGGTTAGCCATCCCAACATTCCTTATGTTCTTGTCATGTGCCGTGTTTTTTATTGGCACAAGAATTTATGTCATAGTGCTGCCAGATGGCAGCCCTTTGACGAGCATTTTTCAAGTCATCATAGCCACTTTTAAGAAAAGGGATCTGGCAGTTCCGGAGGAACCAACCTTGTCCCTTTTCAATCATGTTTCCTCGAAATCTATCAACTCAAAGCTTCCACACAGCAAACAACTTAGGTACTTAACTTTAAACCCAAAATCTTATACTAACATAAACAAAAATTATGTAGTGAAACTATAATTTTATGACATGTTACAATCTTATGACAGGTTTCTAGACAAAGCGGCTATCATAACCCCTAATGACAAAATCAACCCTGATGGCTCATCAGGATCTAAATGGACACTTTGTAGTATACAACAAATCGAAGAAGTGAAATCTGTAATCAAAACTATTCCAATCTGGATAGCTTGCATAATCTACAATGTTTCAATTAACCAAATGCAAACCTATACCGTCTTTCAAGCCCTACAATCCGACCGTCGGCTCAAGTCAAGCTCGTTGAAGGTTCCCGCTGCTTCCTACGCCGTCTTCCAAATGCTGGCCTTGACCATATGGATCCCAATCTACGATCGAATACTAGTACCATGTCTTAGAAAACTAACACACAAAAGACAAGGAATCTCACTTCTTCAAAGAATTGGAGTCGGGGTAGGCATAGCCATTTTTACAATGCTTGTTGCAGCTATTATCGAAACAAAAAGAAGAGATTTGGCACATTCAGAGCCAACATTAGGGGTTCAAAAGGGAAAAGGCACGATTTCATCTATGTCTGGCTATTGGCTAATACTTCAATTGACGATAGCCGGGTTCTCAGAAGGGTTTGCTATTATTGGGTTTGTTGAGTTTTTCTATAAGCAGTTTCCGGAAAACATGAAGAGTTTTGCTGGTTCTTTCTTGTTTTGTGGGTTCGCCATGTCAAGTTATTTAAGCAGTTTCTTGATATCGGTCGTTCATAAAACGACTGGTGGAAGTGGGTCAAAAAATTGGTTAGCCGAAGACTTGAACGAGGCAAAGTTAGATTACTTCTACTATTTATGCACGGGGTTGGAGGTATTGAACTTTATATACTATTTGATAGTGGCAAAATGGTATAAATACAAAGGAGCCGGAGATGAACCTGATGTGCCATTAGAAGATATGCCCGCTAAAAAACATATTGTTTAGATAGACAATGAATTTACTACGACACCGGTCATACTAGTTAGCATCGAATACCTCAACTGTGGGAACATATTGAGGGGTTTACTTGATAATATTGCAAGTATTTTTTGTATTTTATGTAAGTTAGTATAGTGATTAGTAAGAATGAAGTTCATTCCTGTAACAGCATAAGGTCATTATAAAACAATAGTCTCTAAATCCATTTACTGATATATTGCACATTAACTATATCAAAATAAAGTTTTTGACACTTATGTAGACTTGAACTTTAACCCCACATTTTCGGTAAATCGATTGGTCACTAATCAAGAAAGTCGTATACAAAACAAACAGAACCTTGTCCAATTTTCCACCAAGCTGAATTCATACAGGCCTGGTGTTGTAATAACTAGGGTCTCATGTTTGCTGGTTTTGGCTGCAATAGCTGGTCTTCTCCAAAACACGTTAACGAGAAGGGTTACTCGGTTCTTGCATGATTGACGAGAAGGGTTACTCGGTTCTTGCATGATTGACTTTCACATTCCTTTAAACCAGATCCACCCAACCTGATTATCCTGAAAAACGAACCAGACCCAAATGGCACATCTACTTGTAACTTTTGTGAGCAAATCATTCTCCGGATTTCTAACTACAGGACTATAACATTTGTAGTTCACTAATCTATCTTTTTATGTTATAAACATCTGTAAGAGAAACAAACAATTCAAAATCGTCAAAATCTTGCCACGAGAAGCAACTCACTCATTCAGTTGTGTAAAATGTACCAAATATTTTAGAAAAGACTCGGTGTGTATGCAATGTTAGACTAATCTCGTCCCAAACCTAAGTACAAGGGGCTACATGTATAGTTTAGAAGATACAAGGACCGAATAGGTTTATCCTAAACCTAAAACCTGTAAAACGGTTATTATGAGTGAAACGGTTCAATCCCAAACGTTACAAGCTTCATGAAAAGCAGGAGATACAAGAGAGGGATATGTCGCTTCATTCATACAAGTATATATAGTCTAGATAATCATGTTTAGCAGATGTAATTATTATTGTACAAAAACTCAGAAAACCAATACTTTGATTCATAAATACAAATCGGTTGAATCATATTGTTTTACTTTTCGTTATACTTATTTGTGTTCAATTGTTTGAACCCCGCTGGGCAACAAAACTCATATATGAAGTTACTTAAAATCTAGATGGCAAACCCAAGAATCGAAGATAGACGACACTATAGTCACTGCAAGACCAAAGTTAAAGCAGTTCAACAAATTTTGCGACGGACAGGCCAACATCACAGACATTTTGTTATCACCAATTGTGTCGAAGACAACCGAAAAAACACTAGAGATTATAAGACAATACAGATTGACATGTTAGCGAAATAGCAGGTCAACAATAGTAGGTTAACATGGTCAATTCCCAATAGCAGATCCGGTGATACACGTTGGGAGCCTGAGAGAGTTCTTAATATCTCTAACTCTTCATCGTTAGTAAATATATCGTTATGGATTATCCTCACCTTCTTGAGCACAGGTGACTTGGCCAACATAAGCTTCACAAACTCCATCTCACCCACCCGGTCTGCAAAGTTTTCAAACTCCAATTCCTTTAAATGCTCTGTTGGGGATATAGGGTAATAACGAACACCAATGGATATGCTTAGTACTCTGAAAGGCGTGTGAACACTTTCAGATCGAATCAATTCGGCGGTTCTACCGAAGTATTCAATCGGATACAATTCAGAGTTGAGAATTTTCTGTATGTTTTGTGTATGAGATATAATGAACCAGTTATTTTGATAATGACCAAACAAACCGTATATAACGAGTTACATGGATAATCGCCAATGGCGATTTTAGGTTCCAAGTTGTCAAGTTTTGTCCCTCGATTTCCGAAAGTTAATTTCTGTGAGGAACATAGCTTCAGAGAACATACATAACCGGTAGAATCAAAAGTTCGGCAGAATCGTTACTACTTGTTGAAATGAAAATTCAAGATGAATTCTTTACATAACAACTTAAAGCTCGACCCGGCCGGGGCTCTGCCTTGGACCTGCCAGGCCAGCCGCCTGGACCTGCTACAGGGCGCGCCCCGGACCCCGTCCCAGGGCCGCCCTAAGATCATAACAAATTCAAGTAGATGTGCACCCGCACCTCCAAACCTAAATGATGTATTATTATGATGAAATTGGTCAAAACAAGTTAATCCAATTACACTAAAATATCCAACATGCTCTAACCGAATATCCGAACAATCTTCCAGCGTAAGTAACTCTGTGTCACTGTTGTCAAAGGCAATCTACAGGAAGGGTTAGTATTTGTTGTGTTGGTGCATTTGGCATGACAAATAAAACAAAAATAAAAAAGGAAACATGATAGGTTTACACTATTTACCTCTAGCTTAAATGTCTCCAAATTCGGGGAGCTTCTGAGCACAAGACCAACAAAACATAACCCATAATCATCAAGGGGTGTCTCCATGTTTAAATAGAAGTATTTAAGGTTGAATAATGCAGTTGGAAGTTCTCGTACCCTGTCCTGAGCAGAACACTTGAATCATAGCCAAAACAAAGATTAACCACAAATTTTCCCAAGTTTAATCAATTACGTACTATGTGGATGATATTACCTGAATGTTCCAGCATTTAAGAGACAAATATTCAATAACTGGTAAACAACTGCATAGCTCAATAATGGTGATATCTTCATCGATAGCATTTAAACTGGACACCTGCAGCAGCTTACAATATTTAGATACGTTATGAAAGCTGCAAGACAGATTACCAAATAAGAACTTACCAGAGTGAAGCTTTTAAGTATTGGACAATTGGATAAGAGATGTAAAAGCGCCTTTTTAGAGACATTGACACTCTCCAAGTATAAGCTTGTAAGGCTTCCAATTCCACTCAATGTTTGATTAAAGTCAAAGGCACACCTACTTAACAACAGATCCGTTAATTGATGCAATGAGAACACAGATAAAGGTAACCTATACGAAGACTCACAACACAAGTCAAGTGTAAATTTCTTGAGAGTATTGCTGTTCCTCGCTAATTGAGTTATTATTTGGTCAAGTTCAATACATGTTCCAATTTTAAAACATGTGAAATTTGAATTGCTTAGTGAAAGGCTGAACTCTTGGATTGGACCCTTGTGCACTAATAAAACTTGGTGTATTGCACTGAACATTTTACACTTATACTTCCCTAACAACTCTTCCCATTCAAGTGTAAACTTTCTGATGATCTCGTCCCCTTCAAGATTTAACTTCCTGGCCCACTCTTCCCTTTCAAGCGTTAACTTCCTGCCCCACTCATCCATTTCAAGCGTTAACTTCCTGATCAACTTTCTCTTTACAAGCGTTAACTTCCCACTCGACTCATCCATTTCAAGTGTTAACTTCCTGGACCACTCATCATTTTCAAGCGTTAACTTCCTGGTCAACTCTTTCCTTTCAAGTGTAAACTTTTTGGAAAAATCTTCCTTTTCAAGCGATAACCTCCTGCTCAACCCTTTCCTTTCATTTTCAAACGTGGTTCTATCGAATATATCTTTCTCACTAAACACAAGTTTTGGAATTGTGACCCAATTGTACCTCCAATTCCTAGAGAGGATACTTGTTCTCACAGCATCTTTGATGGGTACAAGACATAGGATGGTTTCTATAATGTTTTGAGGAAGGTTGTCATACTTATCCAAATACGGGCGTTGAGCTTTAGCTTTCATCTCAGGGTGGTGTTGTTGAACCAATACTAAATCAAGTGTTGCAAATATTAGTTACTAAATGATTAATTAAAGATAATGCACACACAAATAAAGCCTAATACAACACTTGTGGAAGGTCGAGCACATTAAGTTTAAAATTCCTAGAATTAAACCAAAAAAAGGCTACTAAAATAGCAACGTACTCTCGACAAAGTGCCATTTGAGTACGGAATTAAAAAGCGTTTCACATTTTGTACTCATATACACTTACATTACTTTCTTATTAGATTTTTTTGTGTAAATTACACGCCATTTTTATGTTGATGTGCACAATGACATGACTAGCACGGCATCACCTTCTTCTCCGGGGAACACCTCCTTTTTCTCTGACAAACTCCGCCATGTTGATAGTACATCTTCTCTGGCCATCTTTTCCTACGTAGGTCATTTTTCCTAGATATCGGATACACACACTAATCCCCCAAATCAAAAATCCAAGATCTATAAAATGAAACCACATTACTGGATCTATTAACCAAAATCATGTCATGACAGATCCAATCAAACTCCACATTTGTCGTTTAAATCATCAATGAATCTTTCTTTCTGTGATAGATGTATCGTTCTTTCCTAAAATAATCGAGGTTAGGTCTTTGTATTACAACACCGACACCATTCATGGAGCGTAATGGTTTTCAGGTAAAGGTGACGAAGGTAAATGATGGAGAAGATAATGACAGGGTAGCCGTGTCATTGTACATATCAGTATAAAATGACGTGTAATGTTTACAAACTTGTTTTAAGATAAGAAAGTAATGTAAGTGCATATGAGAACAAAATTTGTAAGTTCGTTACAAATTGTGGAACACTTTCAGTTCACGTACTCAAACCGTCAAATGGGACTTTGACAAAATTTATTTGTTATTCTATGACCTAAACCCCCAAAAAATGTTCATACTGTCATATAATGCGGCTATGCTTCATAATTAGAAAATTAAAGCCAGTTTCTACTTCATACTTATTCGACTTTATAATATTTGACATATGATAAGCATTAAGAAAGTAATACACCCCAAACCACTTCTAATCGGATAATTGTACACATTTGATCTCTATACTTTATAATATGTTGTTGTCTAGCCCATTTAACTTGAACTTGTTATGTTACTCAATCTTAAATATATAAGAGAATTACAGGTTATCTATAATTGTCTTAAATAAAAAGAACAAGGAAACGATGTTATTACTATCAAACATCTTATCTCATATCTTCGTTTGGTTTATTCATTGACATGTCATGTAGTCTAAGACGTGATAATGACTTGGAACCAAGCCACAACAACCAACTCTTAATTACCTCCCGGTTAGTCACCCGCCACCTCTAAACTCCTTGAATAGCCTCACACAAAAATCACCATAAGCTCAGCATATAACATCCATTCATAGGTGTAAGTAATCAGCTTTTGCTTATGATAACTCATTTCAATTTTCAAGGTTACTCAACTTAATACTAGCCACAACAAAACTGATAGTCAAATAAACGATTACTATTACAAATTACACCACAAATCAATAGAGCTTCAAGAAGCACATTCTAACACCACCTTCTAATATAACTAATTCTTAATAAGGTTTATTATTAGATTTTAATTTTTCATATCAATTTCAAAACCTACATCCGAAGTTCAGATATCCCCTCGGTAAATAAGAAAGACTTGCAATTTCATAACAAGCAAATATTCAGCATCCTGGTTAATTCACGTACCGCTAGGCCAAACCGCCAAACATATTTATTGTACGTATTGAGAATCTCTCAAGTTGGTATGAACATGAACGGTCATGTTCCCTCACAAACCAAATTGTGTGTTCTATTGGTTTGTGAGAGAGAATTTTTAAGCTTATTTTTTTCTTACGCTAAATGTTAATAGGTAGCTCATAATTTATGATGAATAAGCTCTTGCTAAGTCGTTGGATTTGGTTAGGAGTAAAAAAAGGAGCTTGCAAGCCTAAATAAGGCCATAAACCACACAAAAAATAAGTTTTTCAACCCCCCTCCCCCCTCCTCCTTCTTGAATGATCTCACAAGTCACAAGCCCTATAAGCTTAACTAAACACTAAGGGAGCTTATTTTTGCTAAATAAACCCCAAAAAAATTATGCTTACGAGGTGTTTGTTTAAGCTTAGGTTTGGGCTTATAAGGTTATGTGTTTTCGGGTTATGTTTTATAAGCCTATTAATCCGGCTTACTTTTTAACTTATGAACTTATATAAGGTTATTATCTCAATAACTTTATATATGTTCATAATTCTTAAAATAAGCAGGAAAAAAATGAGCTTATGCAATATAAGCCGAAACCACATAATCTCATAAGCCCAAAAATAAGCATAAACAAACACCCCCTTATTTTCCCCTACCTTACAACCTATTAACTGATGTGACATCCCGACACTAGGCCAAAAACAAGCATGTTGGCACTACTTATATATTTCAATGAGATAACCAGTATCAAGTTTCAAATAAACAAAATCCCAAACACCCCCACAACATACATGACATAGCAACCAACCTTATAAATTCTGAAATTAAGAAAACTAGCTCTCAATCAATCAATGAAACATCACATTTTATTAAACAACATTAAATTACAGAAAATGAAGGATCAAAACATATCATACCTGAGTTTGAGTATAAATGAACCTTTTAACCCTTTTTTCCACTGGGTGAGTGTGACAAATATTTGGGTAAAAACAACCTCGCTACTAATTATATTTTATGTCCCTGTACTTTAGTAAAGTTGCCATTTCGCCCATTTATCTTTTCTTTTTGAGTTAATTGCATAAATCATCCTTGAAATTTGGTCAAATTGCAGGTTTCGTCCTAAATAGTTCGAAACTACATATATCGTCTATGTGGGAAACCTTTTTGCAAATTTTTGTCCCTGGTTTCAAACGGTATTTGTAAATTTTTGCAGTTTTGGTCCTTTATCAAGGACGAAAATTTGCAAAAAAGGTTTCTCACAAGAATGATGTATGCACTTTCAAATTAATTAGGACAAAACTTGCAATATGGCCAAACTTCAAGGACGATTTATGCAATTAACTCTTTCTTTTTTAGCAACAGATTTTGTTTGGCATCGCAGAAGTTCGTTAAAGCTCGAGCTCGGCTGAGCTCGGATAGTAAGTTATTTCTAAATCTCAAGTACAGTTCAGACTTGGCTCGATTTTGAGTATCCATCTTTTTTTCTTTTTAAAAGTCAAAATATTGAATATCCGTCTTTTTTTCTTTTTTAAAGTCAAAATATAGGAAGTGTGTTTATAATAGAATTTTATTTAATATGTTTATAAAGAATAACTTGATTTAATTCTATCTCAATTGCTTATTTATATCAAAAGTTGTATTATGGGAAGATATTCGGTAAGAAGAATAATAACAAAATTAGAAAAAGGTGAGAAGTAATATGCATCCATTTTTATATGTGTGTCAGAAATGTGTGATTGTGATGAATTTTCATCCTTCTCATTTTAAGTTTGGTATGTGTCAAAAAAACTTGTCCACTGGCATATAATTGCAATATTCTTTTGAAATTGTGTGATTTTGTTTGTGAACAACAATTTTGAGACGAAAAGTGTATTCTTTGTAAACTGTATGATTTTTGTATTTTGAGACAAGAAGTATCAATATATTATAGCAAGAATCGTTTGGTTTGAGATTCTGACAGGTTTTGGGTATGTTTGGCACTAGTAGGAGCTGGAGTGGATCACTGAAGCGGGTTGCTGGAGATGGTTGCTGGAGCTTTTTTTCTAAACGTTAGTTTGCCTAGCAATCCATTTAGTAGCTTATTTTTTTACATGCTCCTTCAAGCTATGTCAGCCAAATGATACTTATTTTGAATGATAGCTTATTTTTCTAAAAAAAAATAAGCTCATGCTATGATAAGCTCTGATAAGTTCGCACGCCAAACATGCCCTTTGTTCGCTTGTGGGAGTCATGGTCAACTTTCTACCTGTTTTCACGCTTTATACCTAGTAGATTCGTTTGAATTTGAATACTTACCGTTTATGTTAAGTTTGAATAGCATGTTTTTACCTTTAATTGTTGAATCTTTCATAAAGTCACTGGAGGTCTTTCGAGTCATTTTGGTCCGAATTGAGTTTTAGGGCCGTACATTTTAGGGTTGTTTTGGTCTGAATAATCATTCATTAATGTCATAATTCCAAACATCTTGCAGTTCCCATTTCTCAATTGGAAAAACAGACTTTCATATAAAGAAAACTATCATTAGCTTCCTTGACTAGAGGATATCTCTATAAGCGTACCGCTAGTAATTAAATGGATCTTGTTAAAAAAAACAAGAAAAACCTAACTAAATGGATGCTATACAGGGGACCAGTAGAGTGTTCTGAACTTCTGATATTCAATGGAATAACCCATGGTTGATCAGATCCCCATTTGGGGCCATATGAGTCAAACTCATCATTAACTATAAATTAATGTATTTTTATGTTGGCAACGTTTGTCGAGAACTGATTGTGTGAGCAAATGGGTGTAGTATGCGAAGTTTAAGTTCACAAGAAAAATAACTCACCACTCACATATGTTGTTAATGCGGCTAACTGAACAGTAGCCACTGCAACACCAAATAAAGTTGGAACCCGGACAATAAAACTCTACCAAAGAACCGATAGAAAAACAAATTAACACAGCATTAGTAGGTAATACCGTAATAGGTTATCAATAATACATTCCCAAAAGTTATTCAGTAGTTTAAAGCGATTCAAGACAATTGCACTTGCAAGGCATACATTTAAACTCCACGCCAGAAAACACTCCCTTTAACAATGACTTCTGCCAACGGTGATACACGTGGGGAGCTTGTGAGAATTGTTAATATCTCTAACTCTGTATCCATAGTAACCGAATACTCAAGCACTAAGCTCACCTTTTTAAGAACGGGAGACTTGGCCAAGATAAGCTTCACAAACTCCATCTCGCAGAACATGTTGGAAAAATCTACAATCTTCAACTCCTTCAAATGCTCCAACCATATATCAGAACAAATTTTCAACGAAGTTGACTCGTCTATCCTAAAGTCCTCATTATTCCATAAGAGGGATTCACCATATTGAGTATCAACCTAAAGCATGCGTTGGTATTTCTTGTGTCAGTGTATTTTGGCAAGAGAATCAAAACATAAGTAGAAGATACAAAATAGATTAATGTAATTTACAGTTAGCTTAATTTTCTCCAAGCCCGGGGAGCTTCTCATCACAAGAGAAAGACTATCTAGCCCATCATCGTCAAGGAATGCCATATCGGCTAAATAAAAGTATTTGAGGTGGACTAATGCCCTTGGAAGCTCTCTTGGGTCCCTATTCTTATTAAAACACTTGAAACATAGCCAAAACAAAGATTAACAAAATATTTTTTTCCCAAAGTTTACTTAATTACAAATTCTATAGTTAATATTACCTGAAAGACCCATCTATAAAGAGACAAATGTTCAATCATAGGTAAACAATTTAACAGCTCAATAGTGGTGACATCTTCATAGCGCTCTCCAATCCTTGTCGTCTGCATCTGCTTACAATACACTGATAAGTTATGAAAGCCTAAGACGGTTGATTTTTTAATAGAGACTTACCAGTTTGAAGCGTTTAAGCAATGGACAACTGGATAAGAGAGGTAGAAGTGTTTTTTTATAGATGCCTACTTCCCATAAAGATAAGTTTGTAAGGCTCTCAAATCCATTGCTTATTGAACCGAAGTCAACACTACAGCAACTGATATTTAGGTCAGTTAATTGATGCAATGAGAAAATAGATCGGGGTAACTGATAAAAACTTTTGCAATCAAATTGGCGCATTTCAGGAAACGTATCGAATGTAAATTTCTTGATTGCATTGTTGTTCCTCGCCAAATGAATTATTATTTGGTCAATTTCAACACACGTGTCATCTGCATCACGCAATTCAAGCCTAAATTCAAGGATTGGACCCTCGTGCCGTAACAGAACTTGGAGTACAGCATAGAAAAATTTACACGTCAGCCTCAACTGTTTCCTATCACTTATCCGTCTACTAAACGATCTCTGCAAAACGGACGGTTGATTTTCATCAGCTTCATAATCAAACATAATCCTCTCATTAAACTCAAGTTTGGGAATTTTGACCCAATTGTATCTCCAATTCTTTGAGAGGATGCTCGTCCTCACTGCATCTCTAATCGGAACAAGACATAAGATATTTTCTATGATGCTTGAAGGAAGGTTGCTGATTCTATCCAAAGACGCACACTTAGCTTCAGCGTTCATCTCTTGTTGTTTGACCGGTGCTAAATAGTGCTGCAGAATTTAGTTACTGTAAAAATCGTTTTAAAATTTAAATCCACACAAAATAAGCCCAAAATACTCCTACTAAAGTCAAAGGAAATGGTTCATACTCTGATGTAGTTATTTAAACCATTTCTTTATACGCGTTACACTTCATATGTGACATGCATTTGGCTGAGCAATTTGAAAGTGATAAACTAAAAATCTCTTTCAAGTGTTTATGTAATCTAGTTAATGACTTATAAGAAACCCATCTGCAGTTAGATGACTTAGATCTGTTTACATAAGATAATCTCTATTAACAAAAAAATTAAATAGAAGAAACATTACATTATTGGGAAATGAAAACGAACAAAGAAAGCATTTAGCAAATTTATACAACAACAACAACAACATACCCAATCCCGCCGGGGCGGGGTATGGGGGAGGTAAAACTGTAGACAGATCCTACCCCTTCCCCAGGGAAAAACCCGGGAGAAAGGAGACTGCTTCCAACGAGACCTCCGGCAAGTGCGGTGTGCGAGTGAGACAGAGAAGAAAAGAGAGCGAAGACAACCAACAAGCACAAGCAATAAAGAGAGCGGTGCAAACAAGGCGGGGCAACAAAGAAAAGCGCAAAGAAAAGCAAGCGGACCTAAGGGAGCAAGAAAGAGCAAAAAAAAAAAAAAAAAAAAAAAAAAAAAAGGTCAAAAGAAGGCACCAAAAGCAAAAGCGGCAAGAAAAGCGGTAACCTAAACAGCACAAGCAAAGCAAACCAACGCACGGGGCCTAAACTACGGAAAAGCAAACCTGGGGCAACTAAACCCGGAAACACTGGGGCAAGGCAAAACAACGAGACGCCTAGAAGCAAACCCGCCCAAACAACCTAAACCCACAAAGCCCCAAGCCAAACAAGAAACTAGCCGCAAATCCTAATCCTATCTCTCCACCCTTTCCTATCTGAGGTCATGTCCTCCGACAAGTGAAGCTCCGACATGTCATTCAGCAAATTTATGCATACAATTAAGGGGGAAGGGAATCTACCTGATGAGTTTAGATCCCTAACATTTCTCACTCTTTTTTGACTGGAAATTATCTGTGCCAAACCAGTGTTCATTACTTATAAGAAACGTTTACACATATGGTCCCTGTATCGTTAGTAAGTTGCCGTTTTGTTCCTTTATCTTAATTTTTTTAGTTTTGATTATTTTTTATCACCAAAAATATCAAAATGTAATATTGTATCAACTTAAAAGGCAACGAGATGGCATTTTATTATCACATTGGCCCTAAAATAACAAATGATTTGGATTGTAGTTATATGATTATTTAGCCAAGTTACGCGGATAATAGTTTTCTAAGTCGACTGTACACTCAACTTCATCAAAGTCAACTACTGATACATTTAACCAGACAACTAGTTTCAAACAGCTTATAAAATCTAAAATTGAATTAAAAAAAAGTTACCAATCAGTTAAAGAAACAAGCAATTAAGAAACATCATATAACTAAAAGTGAAGATAGAAAGCATAAAAAAGGGGGGAAATATGTACCTGAGTGACATTGAGTAAAGTAAACAATAAACCCTAACTTTTTAGTTACACTTGTGAGTGTAAAAATATCTGTTTCAAACAAGTTTTGTTACTGATCTGGTAGCTTTACACTTTTGGTCCCTGCAATTTATGATAAGTTTCCGTTTTGGTCCCTGTATTTTATTATATAAGTTTCTGTTTCGCCTACTTTTTCTTCATTTTTTGTTAAGAACTCATTGTAGAAAGACATAAACTTACTACTAATTGTCTAATTTTATGTTTAAGATTGAATGTTAATTATCCATTGGTTGCATTAACAGGGCCTACTTTTTCATAATAGAATAAGCGAATGTTGCACAGGTTTAAGGCATCCAACACTATCTTCTTTTGACCCAAACACATAGGATGTTTTCTATTATGGTTGAAGGAATATTGCTGATTCTATCCAAAGACGCACGTTTGGCTTCAGCTTCCATCTCTAGGTGTTGTAGTTGGACAAATGCTAAATAGTGTTGCAAATATTAGTACTAACATTTAAATAAAAAAAATTAAAAAAAAAATAATAAAAAAAAAGGCCCTAAAACAACATTTGGATATGTTTAGCACAGAAGAGTATAATATTCGAACTTCTTAATTGGAACAATAATCTTAATATTCATTCAACTCTGATAAACTTGAGAGATGTTTGGATGAGCATTTTGAAAGTGGAAAAAAACCCAAATCAATATCTACTAAAACCCTAAAATATCCAAAGTGCATACATACAATGATACAAACAAATCAAAACTAAGACACATTTTATAAATAAAACTTAGTACGAATCTTATAAATAGAATCTATTAATTAGTAACACAAATTAATAAGATTAAAAATGAAAATCCGTAAAAAAAACAGGAAAGGAAGGTACCTGATTGGAGTACCAAACAACACTGTGAATGAAAATTATCAGTGTCAAAGGAGCTCTATTTTACTAATCAAGTATTGTAATTGTAATTTAATCCCTATACTATACCATAAGTTGCCTTTTTGCGCATTTGATTCCTCTTTTACTCATAGGTAATTGGTTTAGAACTTTAGATGCATTAAAAATAAAGTTGGCGATTTGGGCCGGGTTGGGGTTAGCAAGTTGGCGGGTCAAAAGGACTCAACCCGGTTCTGACCCGTTTAAATAATCGGATTAGCCAATGTAAACTCTAATTTGTTTACACATAATCTGAACACGACCTGTTTAACCTGTATATTTATATGGGTTGGCGGGTTAAATAAGTTACATAGGTTAAATATGTTAAACAGGTTTCGGGTTGACTCTTCTAACCCATTTATCTAAACAAGTTGACACATTACACGGGTTAGACAGACTAAACGAGTTCGTAGGTCAACCAATTTAATCCGTATAATAAAGTATATATAATATTTTTGATATTAGGAAAATATCTTGAACGGGTTGGCGGGTCGATCCGTTTAACCTATATGGCTACTCAACCCGAACCTAACATGTTTAATAAACGGGTTAGATGGATCGACCTGAACATGACCCGAAACCAATTTAGACTAAACACGAACCTGTTAACTTTTGTGTCGGTTTTATGTCGATTTTCGTGTCATGTGAGAAATTGTCACCCCTCGTATAAAAGAACACGTTGAGTTCATTAAATTAAAATATACATAATATTAAAATAGTTTATATATTTAATTAACGTGTATAAATGCAAATAGTTTATATATTTAATTAACGTGTATAAATGCATTTTTCAACTTAAAAAGAATATTTGAGGTTAGTTAATGTAACATTTTAACCTCTTTAGACAAACCCTTACAAATAAAAAGAATGGTATTTTAGTTTTGTTACACTTTCAATTAAATCAGTTAAAACTTTCACAATGTAAGCCGAGATTGAATTTGATAAAAGCTCGTCAGCTCTATTTAAGCAATTCGTGATAAACTTGCATATCAGTAAGCGCATTTGAGCTCATGTTGTCACAATCTTTGTGATAAATAACATGTTATAGTTGCTTTATGAGCTTTTAGAACATGATAAAAGGAGCAAAAATTGTAAAATCCTGATATGACAAACCATTTCAGACTGAGCTCGGCCTAAACCCGTTTCGATCCAGTCCCAAGGTTGCCCATTTAGGCCCCAACCCGTAGTGACCCATCCTGGTTAACCTGCTACCAAACCCTCCCAACACGACCATTTTATCAACTGTATTCGGTTACGGTTTTAAATACACAAGTTGTTGAGTTTATGATATATAAAATAAAATAAAACATAAAGACATCAAGAAAGACAATGGAAGACTTAAGATCATAACAAATAAATTAATTAACGAAAGTATGCGTAACGTCATCTTGCGAATATCAAATCTCTCGAGCAAAGCAAAACCACCCTCGAGCAAAGCAAACCAAAGAAGACTTAATGGTGTAAGAATAATGTCTTACAACCACGTTCTCACACACACGATTAACCAACGAATCAGCGATTCTAGATCTAACACAAGCCCTCGATATGCAAAAACAAAACCAAACTCCCTTACTTAGGGTGTTCGCCGAGCTATGCAAAGAAAGAGAGAGAGGAGATCTAGGGTTAATTCAATGCATGTGTGTGAAACCCTGTAACTACCCTCCTTATATACTAGTAGGTAAACTTGGAACAAGTTAGGAGATTAGGCCTTGATTGCCCTATGGCCGGCCATGAAGGAAAGCCCAAAGCCCATCCATAACTTTTCCAAGTTTTCCATTTCTAGTCCTTCTTTTCCATTTAACGGTCGTTAGTCATTTTTCCGTTAAATACTTAACGATCGTTAACCGGACTTAATGTGTAATAATTAATCGTAAACATAAACATTAATTATTAACTTTAATTCTCATTCGCTAATGTGTGCAATCCGTGGTCACGAGTTCGAATCCGGACATTCACATGTTTGTAAATATATACATTTCCAACAACTCCCACTGGATATGTTACAAAACGTGAAATGACATTGGTTAGCGTCTAGCAACACGCCAATGCCCCAAGATAACTCGTGTATGGTTTTCGGAGAAAACCAAGTTTGATGATTCATCATCATATTCATCCTTTGTTTCTAATACCATGTTAATAAGAATATGGATCTTACTCATTTCTTAATTAACTATTCTGCTTTCTCGCTTTATGATTTATTAAGATTACCAATTCTTCTAAACGAAGACCTTGGGTATGGCCATACAAACATCTTAACAATCCTACGAGGGGCCAAGAGTATTATACTTCAAAATGAATTTGAAGGAAACAAATCCCATTTTGACTACAAGCGAGGATTCATAAATTTCGCAACACTTCGAAACAACCCTTATAACTACCGATTCGTGTAGCGTTAGATTGCTTCACAAAAATGCACTACATCCATGACATATCTCTTGTATCTCAAGTCGAGGATAAATATCCATGATATACTTAATGACAAAGATCCATAAAGCATCATCATGTGGTGGGATAAGTCTATATTCAATTCATTGAATATCATCCGAAATTAGTCATGCTACGCATCAATATACTTTCAAGTATATTCTAACTAATACTCGATTTGTCTTAATTCAATATCATTCCATGTTATTGATTGACAATGACTATTTATAATAACTTAAGTTATTCAAGGATTTAAACATGCAAATATAGGACAACATCATAATAAATGAATAATAAACATAACAAAAATACTTTATTTCATTTCAATAATAATGTTTACAATATCCTTTTATCTAAAATACTTAGTCACGATGGGCATGAAACTACTAGCTAAACGAAGTCCAAACTTATCGGACAAATGATTAAGTTTTCACCGTGCAAGGCCTTAGTTAACGGATCCGCTAGGTTATCATCCGTGTGAACTTTGAGCAACTCAATTTCACCTATCTCGACTTGCTCGAACATAGTGATATTGTCTAGGATAGTGTCCGGTGCCTTTCATGACTCTGTGTTCATGGGCAAAAGTAATTGCGGTGAATTGTCACAATATACTTTAATAGGATGTTCAATCGACGGCATAACACCAAGCCCAAACAAACTTCCTTATCCAAACGGCTTCCATGGAAGCCTCGACGCCGCTATGTACTCACTTTCTCGTAGCGCACATCGCAAGTGTTGTCTGCTTACTCTTCCAATCCAGCACCTCCATTGATGACAAAATGTAACCCGTTTGAGACTTCGATCATCTTTGTCACACTTCCGGGATGCATCGCAAGAACACGTAATGCAGCAGCTCGCTTCGGATTTCCTCCATACACTATGAACATATCTCTTGTAGCCCTAAGGTACTTGAGAATATGCTTACGAAGATCCGATGAATTTCACCCGGATTCGTTGATATCGATCGTCAAGTTTTGAGCAAACGCCACATCAGGCCTTGTGCGTCGTCGCTGCGTACGCGATAGATCCCACACCAAGCATAAGGAACTTTCTTCATACGCGCCACCTCTGCGGTGTTGAAGCACACCTTGGTCGCTCAAACCATGATTTACTTGCATTGGCAAAATCCTTCTTGGAATTTTGCATATTGAATCTCTTCAATATTTTGTCAATGTAAGCACTTTGGCTTAAACCAATTAGCCGCCTTGATCTATCCGGTAGATCTTGATTCCAGTATATATCTTGCTTCCCTAAGTCTTTCATCGAAAAACATTTACCAAGATAGGCTTTCACCTCATTTAGACTTGGTATATGATTTCCCATGATTAATATGTCATCGACATACGAGAATAAGGAAAGTAACACGACTCCCACTAGCCTTGTGATATACACATGGCTCATCAAGATCTGAGTAAATCCAAAACTTTTGATTTCTCCATCGAATCTTTTGTTCCATTGCCTTGATGCTTGCTTTAGTCCATAAATGGACCTTTTAAGCTTGCATACACGGTTAGGAAATAATGGATTCACAAACCCTTCCTACTGTGCCATATAGATGTCTTCATCTGAGACGGCCATTCGAAAGCGAGTTTTGACATCCATTTGCCAAATCTCATAGTCATAGTGTGCGGCTATAGCTATGAGAATCCTAATAGCTCTTATGTCCGCTACAGAGAGAATGTCTCCTCGTAGTCAATGCCATAGGTTTGAGTAAAACCTTTAGCCACCGAGACGAGCCTTGTAGGTGTGTACATTGCCATCCATGTCGTTTTTTTGAAGATCCACTTACTCCCAACGACCTTAGCCTTGGGAGGAAGGTCAACTTCAATCCGGACATCATTATCTTTCATGGATTGCATTTCCCCATTCATAGCAATCGCCATTTATCCTTCCTCGTGATCGGCCATGGCGACACTTTATAGTTAGCGTGTTCATTAAGATCCCAACCATATTTTCCTCCACTTCTACGTTAAGACATATACGGTCAGTGCACGATAGTCCTTTCGGACCTCACGAATGGGAATAACTCGTGAGGAGCACCTAAGCTTTCGTGTTCTTCTTGAAGTTGGCTAGTGGTTTCGAAGGTGTTGTATCTTCTTGATCATATTCCGGATCATATACTCTCCCATCGAGTTCTTGAGATATGAGATTCCTTTCAAGGAAATCTCCATACCTAGCCACGATGACTTTGTTCTCACTGGGTAGTAAAAGTAGTAACCCATAGTTTCCTTAGGGTATCCTACAAAGATACACTTAATGATCGGCTTGGAGCTTATCGGTGTGTCACGTTTAACAAACGCTTCACATCCCAGACCTTTAAGTAAGAAAAGTTGGGAGCTTTTCCACCATATTTCATATGGAGTTTTAACAACCTTCTTAGTTGGAACCATATTCAAAATGCGAATAGCGGTTTCAAGGCATAATCCCAAAAGTAAAAGGTAGAGTCGTAAGTTCAAACATTGATCGTACCATGTCAAGTAAGGTACGATTTATCCTTTCGATACACCATTTTTTGTGGAGTATAAGGAGATGTGGTCATGGATAATTCCACACTCGCCTAAGTAATCTTTGAACTCTTGACTTATATACTCACCACCTCTATCGGATCAAGAGCTTTAATCTTCTTTCCAAGTTGTAATTCTACTTCACTTTTGAAAACCTTAAATGTTTCAAAGACTTCATGTTTATGTTTAAGTAAATAAACATAACCATAACGATCGAAATCATCCGTAAAGGTTAAGTAGTAGACAAAGACCACGCTTTGACACATGTCTAAGTGGACCACACACATCGGTGTGTATCAATCCAAGTAGATCGAAGCCCTTTCCACTTGTGGTGAAAAAGGTTTCCTTGTCATCTTCCAAAGAATGCAAGACTCGCATTTGTCAAATGATTCATCATTGACCGCTTGTAAAAGCCCATCGTGTTGCGGCTTTTCCATGCGTTTCTTGCCAATATGGGCAAGGCGACAATGCCAAAGATAAGAAGAGTCACAGTTCGACTTGCTCTTCTAACGAATTATTTTCATTGGATATACAACCATCCATATCAATTTCAAACACACCAAGCATAGGAATTGCATTAAAGTAAAAACATTATTTAAAGAAACCGAAATTCCATAACTGGTAAAAGTGTGCACAAAACCAATATCTTTTAACAAAGAAATCGAAATGACACCCCTAACAATGGAGGTGCATAATGACAATTATTTAGTTCTAAAATTAAGCCCGAAGGCAACACTAAATCAAAAGTCCCTATGGCTTCGACAATGACGCTTTCCATTTCCAACGTACAAGTATCTCTCTCACGTCACTTCTTCGCCTCTAAGTCCTGCGATGTATTACGGATGTGAGTACCACATCCCGTATCATATATCCGTGAATTTAACTTATGAGGAAAAGAAAATAATTCAAACATAAAAATACACGATGAGCTAGGCACCATCTTATTTTTATTCGAAGGCACTCATTCGAGATAAACCGGATAGCTCCGCTTCCAAGTGACTCGGTGAGTTGCGGTGGTGGCAAGACAAATCCTTCTTAGGATTCTCCTTTTCTTTCCGTGGTTCTTCTTAGGAGTCAGTGGGATGACAACTTGTTTCCTTTCCTTTTCCTTTCCCTTTATATCCGCTTGCGGCTTAGGCTTATTCACCCTACCACCTCAGAGCGAGCACGGCAGTGTAGGAGCCTTCTTTGGCAATCTCTTCTCGTAGTCTACAAGCATTGCATGTAACTCATTCACTGTCTTCCCGTGCAATGCATGTTAAAATTGCGGACAAAATCACCAAATCGTTCTGATTAAGGAATGATTGATGAGTCCGACATACATCGCTCGAGTAACCACACCGAGCTTCTCCAATTGGTCCAAGTGATGTTTCATCTCAGGACGTGGTCGGAGACAGTTGCCAACCTCCGCTGCACTTGTGAACCTTTTCAATTAGTTCATACAGTTCAAATTGTCGGTGGCTTCTCAAACATACGTTTGAGTTCATCTAGCATGCTCATAGGCGGATAGTGCTCAAATTGTTTTGCAATTGAGCGGACATCCCAAAGCATTAGACACGCCACATCATTATGCTTCTCATATTCAACACGATATGCCTCTAATTCAAGAGCAGCTTGTCGTGTTGGGAGGAGCTTCAGTGCAGGTGTAGTCAAAATTTCAACCCTTTTGGAAACACGAAGGATGATCCTAAGTGAGCGATGCCAATCATTGAAATTAGGGCCACCACTTGTCCCTTCCAATCATATCTTTGAAAGCGGCACTCAAGAAGCTCATAGTGTTATCGATTGAGCCATCTACGAAAAAGTTCAAAAACCATCATTAGTATTTTGATAATTTTCCTTTTCAATAAACAATTAAATACCCAGGTTCATATTCATATAACCAATTAATATTTATTGAAAACTAGGATCCAAATTGTCATAATCTCATCACATCGCTTGATCATTAGTGATGAACCTTATACAAAATGGTAGAGCATTTGCTCAATTGCCAATTTCAATTGCAATTCCTAGATTTATGGGATTTACATATAGCCAATATCAATCGCCATGTAAACATGTTTTATCCCATCTTATGTCTTGAGTTTTCGCCACCGCCTAACTCAATTAAGTTGTCCAACTTAAGAAACCGCAAAATCGTCCATGCCCGTTCTCACGACACGTGGACATTTTACCTTTGATTAAGATCTAAATCACGCTCTCACGCAAATAGAAAGTAATCTTAGGTGTTTCCGTTTCGTTGGATGGCATATAACTTAAATTTAAAGGGTAATAGTTTTGATGTTAAATCAAATATGTACAAAGATGTCATGCATTCATCTTTGTAGCATAGTTTTTATTAAAACATATATATCTTGTTTTAATGTTTAAGCTTTTCATCATCAAACTTTAATTGAGGTATTGGGTTCACCAATCAAGGAATTAGTGTTAATTATCATCCATTATACCGTACTTTTGCATAAGTGTAAACACTTAGTGTTTCGGATAATTACCACCTAAGTGGCGCATGGAATCAACACGACCGCCCTTAAGATGAGCTTGCACATTTAATGACTTACTAAGTAGCTCCACTCGAACTTCAGGGGGGGAGGACTGTGTACGTGCTAGAGCACAACCTTAGACATCCATTCAGTGTGTGCAAGCACTTTTTAAACCCTTTTATTAGTTCATTCTCATGGGTGAGCCTTTCATCATTTGTACCAAAGTCATCAATCAATTAAACGATTATGATTACTATTCTTAAAATACATGTTTCACCATTGTTTAGATCGGTTTATTTTTCTTTAAAAATACCCTTGTTACAAAACACAAACAAGCAAGTATTTATAAAATAAACAAATAAACAATGAATACATAACAAATAAAAGTCATGCATATCAAATAGCCACATGCAAACTATTTTGATAAATCTTATTGATAACCAATTTTATATTCTGTTAATATGCATATATTTAATTAAGACTTCCACCCGCTTTTCATCTATGTACATGGTGAACCACATGCATCGATTCATCGATTGCGTAAGTCAAAACTAAATATATACCACATAGCACATAATTGATTAAAATTAATAATTATTGAGGTCTTCCCAATTTAAGATCTATCATTATTTAATGTATATCACTTAAAACATGAAAGACATATAATAAAGATCCATGATAAAACATGCGGTAATAATCATGGATATAAATTACACTTAACAATTAATGCAATTAAACAGAGTTACGATATACACATAAAGTTGCATGCATCTTAGGGTTTCTAATCCAATTAAAACAATAGTTTACAAACCCTAATTAGGCATCAAAAATACCCCCTCAAAATTAGGGTTTAGGTTTTGCAAACCCTAGATCTAAGCATACAAATAATAACACATTCATGTTTATTTTAATTATGTGTTTCAAAGAATTAATTACTTGTTATACAAGGCTCGTGATGCCACCGTTGAGTTTATGATATATAAAATAAAATAAAACATAAAGACATCAAGAGTACACAATGGAAGACTTAAGATCATAACAAATAAATTAATTAACCGAAGTATGCGTAACGTACCTCTTATGAATATCAAATCTCTCGAGCAAAGCAAAACCACCCTCGAGCAAAGCAAACCAAAGAAGTACTTAATGGTGTAAGAATAATGTCTTACAACCACGTTCTTGTACACACGAATTAACCAACGAATCAAGCGATTGCTAGATCTAACACAAGCCCTCGATATGCAAAACAAAACCAAACTCCTTACTTAGGGGTGTTCGCCGAGCTATGCAAAGAAAGAGAAGAGAGAGATCTAGGTTAATTCAATGCACAAGTGTGTGAAACCCTGAACCTACCCTCCTTATATACTAGTAGGTAAAACTTAGGGAACAAGTTAGAGATTAGGCCTTGATTGCCCCTATGGCCGCCATGAAGGAAAGCCCAAAGCCCATCCATAACTTTTCCAAGTTTTCCATTTCTAGTCCTTCTCTTTCCATTTAACTGTCGTTAGTCATTTTTCCGTTAAGTACTTAACGATCGTTAACGGACTTAATGTGTAATAATTAATCGTAAACATAAACATTAATTATTAACTTTAATTCTCATTCGCTAATGTGTGCAATCCGTGGTCAGCGGTTCAATCCGGACATTCACATGTTTGTAAATATACATTTCAACACAAGTCATCAGACTAGTACTTGTATGTTAGCCACATATTAAATGACTTTCAAGTTGCTTAAACAACTTTTGTTCAATTTTGTAATCGCAATCTTGTCACCTCTACATGTAAGAACTGCTTAACCGCAATCCATGAATTTCCTATCTTTAGGCTCGTACTTGATGAGATATGATACTAACGAATAAGGATGAATCTCCAAAGTCCGAATGTTGGATAGAATTACAAATTTGAGATTTGATAATGCCGAAAAATAAAACAAAGCTAAGACACACAAGAGT
The DNA here is from genome assembly GCA_022545495.1 of Chrysanthemum lavandulifolium. Lineage (NCBI taxonomy): Eukaryota > Viridiplantae > Streptophyta > Magnoliopsida > Asterales > Asteraceae > Chrysanthemum > Chrysanthemum lavandulifolium. Next base: position 129,036,067 of record CM040246.1, on the reverse strand, counting down.
AGTTATAATGCAAATGGCACTCGAAGGGTATGCCAACACAATGTAACAAGTGGCGCTTATAATTCTCGTGAGAAAAGTAACCCTTAGATTCTATGTGTTGAATGATTTAAAACGTTTCATGTTCATTTTATGTATCATTGCTCGATCCTTGGGCTTGCGCTTTTTCGAATCGCCATTTTGTCCATGTATGTCATCTGTATCATCTTCAAGTATTTCCAAACCAAGTTCATCATCACTAGCATATAACACCGACATAAAGACATCATATAAGCATTCATGCTCGAGTTGCAAGAGAAATTTGGTATAATAATAAGATAGATGTATAACATTTCCAAGAAGACAAGTTGATCCTTCAAACGCTCATAGCTCAACTCGACCATGTGTCCGTATAGTTGGTATGCCACCTGTTATCACCTGTTGGTTGGATAAATAGTAAAGGTCACAGAATCATAAACAGATTCACGATTGTGGGTTCTATTTATATGTATATGCGACATTTGTTGGTTTTATGGATATAAATTAGTAGACGTGAGTTAGGATCGAACTCGAGACTATGGGATTGCACACTTTACGTATGAGAATTTAAAGTTAATAATTAAATATAAATGTTATATTTATTTATTTATTAAACAAAATAACTAACGAACGTTAAGTAATTAATGTAATGGATTAACGGGCGTTAAATGTATTTGGAAAAGGACTAGATTGCAAAGTTTGGGAAGTTTCCGGAATCCCTTGGGGATGCCTACCAAAGATCGACCAAGGAGAAAAGGAAACAAAGCCAAACTTGTTCACCAAGTTAGTTGGGTATATATACAAGGCTTAGGGTCTTGATTTTGCATCTCTTGTGCTCATTGCTAAACCCTAAAAATTGTTTTGTGTGTTTTCTTGTCCAAACCAATCGTACAACCCTTGTGGGTGTCGATCCATTACTTTTCCACAAACCTAGTTATTTGTTTGATAAAAACTAGCATTACTTTAATTCGGTTTAGTACGTGTGTACAAGAACATAGTAATAACATACTTTTGTTATTATCTTGGATTGAATTACAAAACGGTAAGGGGTAATTCATATAATCCTATAAACTCTAATTAGAGTTCATCCAATTGCTAGTTTGTGGATTTGATTCTTGTTCGGCTAGAATCAAGAAAAGGTACGCATATTCTTTTATGTTAATTAATTGTTCATTAATAAATCCTATACGCTTCCGCTTGAATACTTTGATGTTTTGTAGTTATTTATTTGAATGTCATGCTATATAATTCCAACAGTGGCATCACGAGTCATTGGTTTTAATGAGTAATTAATTACATAAACGCGTAATAAAACATATAATTGTATGATGTTTGATATGTTTGATCTAGGGTTTATGTTTTATTTTGTTTGGTCGATTTTTTTGTTTATCATGCACCCATTTTTTAAGTCGACATACACATAAATTTTTAGGTTTTGAAAATTGTTTGCTAACCTTATTAAAACCTAGAATTAATACATAATTACGTGTTTAATTCATGAATAATTTGTTATGTGTCATGGAATTTTATATGCTATCTTGTGACTATTTATATAATTGTTATGATGTATCCATGATTATACATGCATGTTAGTCATGGATAAGTTGCTTTGATATTGTTTAATTGTTATGACATATTTATTTACGATAAATCTTGAATTGGGAAGACTCCAATATATATATATATATATATATATATATATATATATATATATATATATATATATATATATATTAATGAATCAATTATGTGCAATTTGGTATAATTTAATTAAGGGTTTACGCAATCGATTCATCGATGTATGTGGTTCACTTTCTATTGTTGGAGTGAAAACCCTAAATTAATATATACATTAATTTAACCTAGAAATTGATTATTAATAGGGTTTTATCGAATAAGTTGCATGTGGCTACTTATTTACACGTATAAATTGTTTATTATGTGCGCATTGTTTTTTAGTAGTTTATTTTTTATTTGTTACTTGTTAGTTTATTATGTTAGACAGTTTTAAGCAAAGGGTAATTTTGAATAGAAAAATAATACGGACTAAACAATGGCGAAATTTGATTTGTTTTGGAAGAGTTAAGTTTTCAATAGTTTAATTGATTGGTGACTTTGGTACAATGACCTGAACGGCTCACCCATTAGAATGAACTATAAAGGGTTATTTAAGAAGTGCATACATACAATCGAAAGGATGTCTAAGGTTATGCTTTTGCGCTTACCGGTCCTCTCGCCTCAGAAGTTCGAATGGAGCTACTTAGTAAGCCATAAAAGTACAAGCTCATCTTAAGGGCTAATTAGTTTTAATTCCATGCGCCACTTTGGTGGTAATTATCCCAAACACTAAGTGTTTACACTTATGCAAAAGTACGGTATAATGGATGATAATTAACACTAAATTCCTTGATTGGTGAACCCAATACCTCAATCAAAACTTTGATAATTTGATCTTTATGAATTGGTAATAAAAGTTTTTATTAAAATTATGCTACAAGATGAATGCATGACATCTTTGTACATATTTGATTCGACCACATAAAATCAAAACTAGTACCCTTATAAATTAAGTTATGTGCCATCTAATTAAAGGAACACTTGAAGTTGCAATTTATGTCATGAGAGTACTTGGCTAGATTGTGATGGAGAGGTAAATCTCTATGTAAAGTGAGACCTTACATGGACATATTTGCGCTCTTTAAGTTAGACACTTAAGTCGAAGTAGGAAGTGAGACCGGACTCAATGGCATAAGATAGGATGAAACATGTTTATATTTGCAATAGCGTTGGAAAATATAAATCCCATAATGATCTAGGAGTTGGAAATTGTTTGCCAATTAATGTTCGACAGACACCTTATTATATGCTTCGTTGCTAGCGGATCAATCGATGTAATGAACCTATGATAATTTGGATCCTAGTTTTCTAGAAAATTTATGGTTATATGAATATTACCTGGGTATTTTATTTTCTTGAAAAGTTTAATTATCGAAAATACTAAAATTGAATTTTGCTAATTCTTTAAATGTATTAATGCAACATTAAACCGTAACGTAGGTTATTCCAGATTGGTAAATTGATCTACACCGTAAGGGTTTTTGTAGAGTCAACGTTACTAAAAGAATAAACCTAGTCCTCTTTTCACGCCGAAGAGTGAGATTCAATCATATTCCTTTTCATGAATGAAGAAAGGTATGATAGGACTATTAGAATTGTCTAAATTCTAAATTCATAACTCGTAAGCATTTTTAATAGTTAAGAAAATTGCATATTTTCTGAGTTATTAAATTAGAAGCTAGACTAATTACTGCATAATTGGTAAAAAGACAAACTAGCATATTTTATCTAGTTGTTTTGTTTTGACCATTTAAAAGTACTACTTACAATTGTTGGAATAGTAGAACTATTAAGAAAGAAATTGCATGCCCAATTTTTCAAGTTAATAGCATTGATGGATAAATTCATCATCTACATAGTAGAATACATTCTTTTAAGTACATTTGTAATTGTTATGTATGGACTTTCTCAAAGGTGTAGGAAGTAAATAATACACTATTTTCTTTTCATCGGTTAATGAAACACTTACAATGTTGTCAAATCCATTGGAGTGTTGTGTTCTTATTATCGAATAAGGAATTAATGTAATGATCTCTTATTCAAGAGGGAGTTACAAGCTTTGTCATCTTGGTAGTAACCCGATTATCTCTAGAATGTCTTAAGATAATTACTTTCTACTTGTAGACACTTATGTTTTCAAGGATAGTCATGTACGCTTCCTCGATTAGACAATGAAGTGGTTCTACATCTACTAGTTATGCTAATATCAATGACACAATCATATTAGTCACATAAACAAACATATGTCGTGTTGTTTATCTACTACATGATGTTGTTCCATGCACAAGTGGGAGAAATCTATATTGTGTGCAAGGTACAACATATAAGTATATGATTTAAAGGATTCTCTTGACTGCAAGGAAAGAGACTAACGTTCTAATATAACTTGAACATATCTAATTCAAGAAACACTTGGTGTTGCAATTTACGTCATGTGAGAACTTGGCGAGATTGCAACAACAAAGTAAATCTCTATGTGAAGTCGACCTTGCATGGACATATTTGCGCTTCTAAATTAGACAAGTATTTAGAACATGTGTCAAAATGATATATAAGACTACTTCAAATTAAATATTTGTGTATTATTAGAATGACATAAAATTAAATGAAGTAATCTAATCCTACTTCAATTTGTTTATTTATGTATTTTGAATGACATAAATGAAAATAATGTAGTCCTACATTATTATGAAGTAAAATAAATTAACTTGAAATTACTATTGAAACCAAGAGTTGTGTTCATAATTACTTTAGTTAAACATGTTTATGATTCATTGTAAAGACATAAACATAAAGTCTTTTAAGACTTATAATAAAGTAAGACGTTAACTTGTTATGTTTTTTAATTAAGACATATACAAGAAGTCATTGAGTTGATCAATGATTTATAACGATAATGGGATTATAATGTTTATGTTTCTTGTTGAAACATGGATATGAAGTGACTTGGTTAAAAGGTACTTGTGTTATAAAGCATGTAATTGGCTTGGAAAGTCTATTATACCATTAAGTTGACTTAGTTGGTAAATAGGTAAGCCAAAAGGAATATGTTTATCTTATATATTGTTAGATTGTCTTACAATATTAATTCTAATGAATACCACAAGTTGATGGTATGTTCAGCTTAGGAGAATCAAACTCCATTTGATTTGTTTGATTCATGATAACCATAACTTCTTTCTTAAAAGTAACAAGGTTAGAAAATTGAGTATGGATTGAATATACTCAATATGACTCCAACTTAGAAGATTAATAAAACACCATTTCATTATGGAATGTGATGAATCACATTAAGTTTTAAAATTGAAGATTCGAATTTGTTAAACTACTTATGAATAGGTTGTTAACAAACTTAAGTCGAATTATCAATGTGTATTTGTAATGTCCCAAAAGAGAACAATGTAGTTTTGCTCTAAATTGCTAAAGTATATATAGATAGTCTATATATTACAAAAGGCAAGTGGGAGTTTTTTATCTTGAAAGATAAAATTACAAGATACATAATCTTCTAAAACACACTAGTAAATATCATGATGAGGTTAGACATGTAATTGATAGACCTCATGATGATGGAATTTTCATTCATAGATCCGCAGATATCTCGAGATATTTGACTTATATGCTAAGAAATATGAGTTAAGGGGATTATAGTAAACACGATAATCATTATGATGGATTACCGAATATTGAATTGGGTAAATTACTCATACTATGAATGTTAAAGATGTTGTCCATAAAGATAATCAATTTTGGAAATTTGGTTTATCTTAATAGTTAGACTAGAGAATAGAAATGAGTTTCTTCAAAGAGATGGAAAACCCTAGTGGTTTGAATTTCTATGTAGAAATCATATGGACAATATTGTACACATATTTAATGCATGTTTTATGACAAGATTATTAATCATACTTAAGCAATTAATTATGATTGAATATTCTTTTCTAGACACATTAAATATATAAAGATGATAATGGTCATACTTGTTTTCATTAATATGAAATATGACAATGGAATATCAAAACTCTTTCTTGAGAAATTACTTGAGCGAGGACGGTAAGTAATTGAAAGGTTTTTTGAATTCATATAATCTTTGGTAGTGTACGAAGTGCAATAATTCATGAATGAATAAATGCATGCATCTATGAAATTATTCTTATGATTAATTATTAAAATCCGAGTTTTGATTTATAATTGAAATAAGATAAATTTTAAGTATTCCTGAAAGCTAGTGGGAGTATTATGTTAAGGTTTTAAATCTTATATGTTGTATAACATATATGAAGTAGCATTCCTTATAAGCTAAATGTTAAGTCTTACACTGGAATGAAACTTCATTTGTAAGATTTAAGAATTAAAACATACAACCTTGGAATATATGTTTATTGTTAATAAACATGTGCAGTAAAATAAATGATTCTAATAAAACATGATATATCATTTGGGAAATGGATAAATATCTTTTGACAAGATAGAATATGAATGAAATCTAAGTTTGACCAGATTCATCATGTACATCATGTTGTGTATTCAAATTGTTGTATCATTCTTGAATGATAGATGATTTGACAACATTGATATCTAATTAAAAGTTATTAGATAACTTGTGTAATGTATATTCTAATGGAATTACATCCTCACTGGAATTGCTCCTAAATTCTATGGATGAACAATATGTCAATTGTAAAACACGAAAATTTAAAATCCGAATAAAGACTAAAATACCCTTGGAATTAAAAATTATAAAATACGTAAAATATATTTATAACACTTAAAGAAATAAAAGATTTACTTGCGAATATTTAAGAACCTAATTAAAATATATTACGTAATTGATTTGGTACTGACAAGATTAATGTTTTGTGATATTTTGGTCGTGTTCTTTTGTTCGAATGAGCCTAGGTCAAGCCCATATGGTGTGTCGTGTGAAGGGTGTGTTCGGTTGGACCAAACCCAAACCCAATTACTTTCCTAGTTTAACTCAAATACTACAACTATATATACAACACATAATCATTAAATTGGAACCTAGTTTATTTGTCTCTCTTTTCTTTTCTCCTTGCTCGGCCGAAACTCAAACAAATACCCTTGGTGTCGATTTTCTTATTCAAGCTAAGGTATAACGTTTATTTCATCTTCCTTTAACGTATTATGCATGTATATGTCGAGATATACTTGTTTTCGCTTTCGTTTGGTTTCTTTTTGTTGTTGCTTAGAGGTGTAAACCGAAAACATAGAAACCCTAATTTAATTTAACTTGTAATCGATAAGGAACGTGTAAGGTAATAAGTAATATTGAATCGGGTCATGTATATGTTGAGCTAGTGTGAGCCGAGACATGCATGGGTGGACCGAGGCATGCATGAGTTCGAATGGGGTTTAAAACATGTAACTTGAATATGTAATGTTTAGATGAGCTAGGTCTTGTGTAAAACATGCTAGCCAAAACCCTAGGTGAACCAAATAAGTGTATATGAGATTTAGACGTGTAATAAATAAGTAATGGTTACGTAAACATAAACCCTAGTTTTGATATGCTAATTTAATAAGTTATGCTAAACCCTAATAGAGTAAATGCGTAATTAATACGAGTAATGAGTAACTTATATGTCACATAAAATCATAAACATTTACGTTGAAACATAAAAAGGAAAGAGTATTATGTGACGAGTTAGGTTAAGTAATTAGTCATTAAAAGACGTAACAAGTAAGCTAATGAATATTAATGAGACATTAAAGAATGAAACCCTAAACGTTAATAAAAGATATATGAAACCCTAATTGGCGATATTAATATTAAAACATTTAAGTCTTATTTAAGTATGGAAACCATAAAATATTAAAGGATCATTATGACGATTTGGAATCATTAATAATATATCGACATTAATGTATATAGGTTCGTGAAGAAGGAGTAATTCTTTGCTTCCTGTTTCGACTTTTGATCTTTTGCTTTCGAATAAGGTACGGATATTCGACCTTTTCAAGAAAGGTTTCATATGAAGTTTTCTTTTCGTTTTCATATTAGGATTTCCTAAACCTTTGCTATGAACCCTAATGTGTTTATTTGATATTGCTTATCCGAACTTTGATTTTGAATCATAAAACATCCGATTTTGAACTATATGATATGAAGGCTTTGATTTTGAAAATATGATTAAACATTTGATAAAATATGATCTATGTCGCTTATGACATTCTTATTTGATTCGATAGTTGACACCGAGCCAATTTTAACTAGTCATGGGGTTCCATGTCCGTGTCAAAATGCACTTTCGACATGACTCTGGGCGATGAGTGATGTTACGCCACGTCCCTTATCTCATTATCTGTATGAGCTCAATTTGAATTATGATATGAATATACATGCGTAGGGGCGATGGATGCATCCTAGATCATTATATGCCATATATTTATTTGTTATCTGTTATATGTTATCGATGATTGATCTTTGCGTGCATCACGTCCTTCATAACTCGTAGGTCTCCCACAAATATGTTGCCTTATGTGATTATGATATGTTTCGATATGGCATATGTTCCGGGCTTCGAGGTAGTTAAGCTATAAAACTTATTCGATATCACAATTATATTTTGAAAAGACTATGATTTCACTATCTTTCTTTTACTTTGTTTCGTATTCGATTTTCGTTTATATTCTTTTGCTTTGTATATCTGCTCACTTTGGGCTTTGTAAGCTCAAATCAGCACTTTCTCTTTCTTCATGGCGGTATCTAAGCATTGAGTTAGGTATTGCTTTGGGATGAGTCTTGAGTGGACTTACCTTAGAGATTTAGCTTGATATTATGATGCCATTTAGACTTATGTTTTAGACATTTTCATTTGGAGTTATTTTTCATTTGGGACCTATGTATTGAAGTCTTTTGACTTGGATTATTTCCATATTTATGTTAAAGATTTCTTTTGGTTTATATGTTTGCTTTGATATGACACCATTACTTGTGATTCCTTTACCCTTGTGGGTTGGGGGCGTTACAATTTATGGCATCGAGCCAGTTTCTGACTTGTAGTCGGGACACATGACATATGGAGCCTAGGTTTCAGACTTTAGAGCTTAGGATTTGACACAGCGAGGATTTGGGTGACTTTAGGATTCCTTCGCACTTCCATTTCGTATCTTACCTTTGTTCTTTTGCTAATCGCTTAGATGGTTCGAACTCGTACTAATGGTGGCGCGGATGGAGCGATGATCTCATTAACATGGATGCTGCGATTGCGAATGCTCTCAACTCTCTTTCCCCTGGTTTGACTACACCGAGATGATGGAGCGGTGATCAACAACATTCGTAATCGAATGGTGCTTCGGGAGTGGTGGAGGAAATCAACCCGTGGTATTCATACTTGGCTCGGCGTTTGATGGTGAAGCCTCTTCGTTTAAGCTTCTGCTACTCCTCTCGAGGCCGAGGACTGGATCACTCATATTGAGAAGCCGCTTGAAGTCTTGGGTTGTGGAGACGAGTTTAAGACTCGTTTGGCTTCATTCAAATTGGAAGGTGATGCTTTGAGTTGGTGGAAAGCATTGAAACAAGCAAGAGGAGGTGGCGCTTTTGCTGTGACTTGTACTTGACGGAGTTTCGGACTATCTTCTATAACCGTTACTTCCACGATCTTGGCGAGCAAAGGTATGAGAGGGATTATCAGGCGATCTACCGCTTGATCATGAGAACTCTAATGAGTACATGAGTAGGTTTATGAGGTTGGTGAGTTTTGTTGGAGTGATTCTTTGGAGATGGTAGGCGTCAAGCTAAGCACTTTAAGTGGGATCAAGAAGTGGATTTATTCGCCTAGTGTTTCTCCATGGGGTGCACTGTTTTGTTTGTGAAGAAGAAGGATGGAAGCATGCGTCTATGTATCGACTATCGTGAACTCAATCGACATTATTCGTGAATCTATCCTTTGCCTCGTATAGACGATTTGTTTGATCAACGCAAGGAGCTAAGTTCTTTTCGAAGATTGACCGAGGTCCGCTACCATCGATTACGTGTGAAGGAGCAAGATGTTCCTAAGACCGCGTTGTACGGATATGGTCATTACGAATTTCTCGTTATGCCTTTTGGTTTGACCAATGCGCTCTTCTGTGTTTATGGACTTGATGAATCGTGTTTTCCATGAGTTTCTCGACAAGTTCGTTATTGTTTTCATCGACGATATTTTGGTTTACTCTAAGTCCGAGAAGAGCATGAAAAACATCTTCGTATAGTTTTGGAGATTTTGAGGAAGAAGAAGTTGTCGCCAAATTTTCGAAGTCGCGAATTTTGGTTGAGACAAGTTGCTTTCCTTGGTCATATCGTATCGGTGATGGTATTACCATGGATCCGTCTAAAGTTGAGGCTATCACTAAATGGCCAAGACCTACGATAAAGATGGCGAGGTCGGGAGTTTTCTTGGACTTCTTTGGTTACTATAGACGTTTTGTCGGGTTTCTCTCGTCTAGCTTTGCCTTTAACCCAACCGATGAGGAAAGGTGAAAAGTTTGTATGGACGGATGAACGAGAGAAGAGTTTTGAAGAATTGAAGCGGAGATTGGTGTCGGCTCCTATTTTGACTCTTCCAACTGGTTCAGAGGATTTCAAATCTCTGCGATGCATCTAAGAAAGGATTAGGTCGTGTTTTGATGCAACATGGAAAGGTAATAGCTTATGCTTCGAGGCTAAAACCTTATGAGGAGAATTACCCAACTCATGATCTTGAGTTAGGCATGCGGTGGTGTTTGCGTTAAAGATTTGGAGACATTATTTGTATGGGAGAGCGTGTGATATATTCACCGATCATAAGAGTCTCAAGTATATTTTCACCGAAGGAACCGAATATGAGACAAAGAAGATGGTTAGAACTTCTTAAGGATTATGACACTAACATTCAAGTACCATCCGTAAGGCTAACGTGGTTCTTGACGCACTTAGCTTCGGAATCGGGCATTCTTGCAGTATCAAGATTGAGCCTAGGATTTTGCGTGATTTAGAGTTTGGATGTTGAGATGTGTCGAGGTTTTGATGGATCTTGGGCTAGTATGAAGGTGGAGTCGAACCTTATAATCGCAAATTAAAGCTCGAGAAAGATGACGGCGATGTGGGCCGTGGTGCAAAATGTTGAAGAAGGTAAGCAAACGGAGTTTAAGGTTGATAATGACGGTGTATGGTATGGAGATAGGCTTTGTGTTCCCAATGATCGTGTACTTCGTGAGAAAGTTATGACCGAAGCTCATAGTTCTCCTTTCACTATTCATCTGGTTCTACCAAGATGTATAGGGATTTGAAGCGATACTTTTGGTGGAACGGCATGAAGCAAGATGTGGCGACGTTTGTGTCGAAGTGTATGATTTGTCGACAAGTGAAGATTGAACATCAAAGGGCTAGTGGATTGTTACGACCATTGGAGATTCCAACATGGAGTGGGATAAGATATCTATGGATTTTGCGATGGGTTACCTCTTACTAGGAAGAAGCATGATGCGATTTGGGTGGTTGTTGATCGACTAACCAAATCGCTCATTTCTTGCCAATCGGGAAGGATTATGGTATTGGTAAATTGGCGAGATTTTTCAACAAGAGATCGTTAGACTTCATGGTACTCCGACATCTATTGTGTCCGATAGAGATCCGCGTTTACTTCTCGTTTACGGAAGGGTTTGCGAAGCTTGGGGTACTCGACTTAACTTTAGTACGGCATTTCATCCTCAAACGGATGGTCACCGTCGAGAGGACTATCTGACCTTAGAGGATATGCTAAGGGCTTGTGCTTTAGAATGGACCGCGATTGGACGAATATTTATGTTTAGTAGAGTTTGCTTATAACAACAGTTGGCATGCTAGCATTAAAGGCGCTAGTTTGAACTTCTTTATGGAAGGAAATGTAGAGCACCTATTTGTTGGGACGAAGTAGGTGAGCGTTTGATTGAAGGACCGAAATGATCGAGATCACTAATGAGAAAGTAAATGTGGCTAGAGAGAAATTGAAGAGCTAGGTCTCGTCGAGAAAAGTTATCTTGATAAGCATCGTCGTGATTTAAATTTCGGGTTGGAGATCGTGTGTTTTGAAAGTTTCGCCGTTTAGAGGTGTGAAACGTTTTGGAATCAAGGGCAAGCTTAGTCCTCGATTTATTGGACCGTTTGAGATTTTGGGCGATATAGGAGAAGTTTCGTGTCGTTTAGCACTTCCGCCGGTTATTGCATGTTCATGACGTTTTCATGTATCACACCTAAGGGATATAATTATCATCCGTTACGTTGCTTCTTATCCGTTTGATCAAATTCAATCCGATATGTCTTTATCTGAAGAACCAGAAGCTATTCTGGAAAGACAAGAAAGAGTTATGAGGAATAAAGTTATTCCATTCGTTAAGATTCTTTGGAAGAATCATCCTGAACGTGAGGCTACTTGGGAAACCGAGGAGTCGATGCGTGCTAGTTATCCTCATTTCTTTGAATAGTTTGGTATGTTCTCATTTCGTTTTCGTTTCCATTTTCATTTCGTTTCATTCAATTTTCGAGGACTAAAATTTTTCTTTAGAGGGAAGAATTGTAAAACACGAAAATTTAAAATCGAATAAAGACTAAAATACCCTTGGAATTAAAATTATAAAATACGTAAAATATATTTATAACACTTAAAGAAATAAAAGATTTACTTGCGAATATTTAAGAACCTAATTAAAATATATTACGTAATTGATTTGGTGCAGCAAAGATTAATGTTTTGTGATATTTTGGTCGTGTTCTTTTGTTCGAATGAGCCTAGGGCCGAAGCCCATATGGTGTGTCGTGTGAAGGGTGTGTTCGGTTGGACCAAACCCAAACCCAATTACTTTCCTAGTTTAACTCAAATACTACAACTATATATACAACACATAATCATTAAATTGGAACCCTAGTTTATTTGTCTCTCTCTTTTTCTTTTCTCCCTTGCTCGGCCGAAACTCAAACAAATACCCTTGGTGTCGATTTTCTTATTCAAGCTAAGGTATAACGTTTATTTCATCTTCCTTTTAACGTATTATGCATGTATATGTCGAGATATACTTGTTTTCGTTTCGTTTGGTTTCTTTTTTGTTGTTGCCGAGAGGTGTAAACCGAAAAACATAGAAACCCTAATTTAATTTAACTTGTAATCGATAAGGAACGTGTAAGGTAATAAGTAATATTGAATCGGGTCATGTATATGTTGAGCTAGTGTGAGCCGAGACATGCATGGGTGGACCGAGGCATGCATGAGTTCGAATGGGGTTTAAAACATGTAACTTGAATATGTAATGTTTAGATGAGCTAGGTCTTGTGTAAAACATGCTAGCCAAACCCTAGGTGAACCAAATAAGTGTATATGAGATTTAGACGTGTAATAAATAAGTAATGGTTACGTAAACATAAACCCTAGTTTTGATATGCTAATTTAATAAGTTATGCTAAACCCTAATAGAGTAAATGCGTAATTAATACGAGTAATGAGTAACTTATATGTCACATAAAATCATAAACATTTACGTTGAAACATAAAAGGAAAGAGTATTATGTGACGAGTTAGGTTAAGTAATTAGTCATTAAAAGACGTAACAAGTAAGCTAATGAATATTAATGAGACATTAAAGAATGAAAACCCTAAACGTTAATAAAAGATATATGAAACCCTAATTGGCGATATTAATATTAAAACATTTAAGTCTTATTTAAGTATGGAAACCCTAAAATATTAAAGGATCATTATGACGATTTCGGAATCATTAATAATATATACGACATTAATGTATATAGGTTCTGTGAAGAAGGAGTAATTCTTTGCTTCCCTGTTTCGACTTTTGATCTTTTGCTTTCGAATAAGGTACGGATATTCTGACCTTTTCAGTAAAGGTTTCATATGAAGTTTTCTTTTCGTTTTCATATTAGGATTTCCTAAACCTTTGCTATGAACCCTAATGTGTTTATTTGGTGTTGCTTATCCGAACTTTGATTTTTGAATCATAAAACATCGATTTTGAACTATATGATATGAAGGCTTTGATTTTGAAAATATGATTAAACATTTGATAAAATATGATCTATATCGGTTATGACATTCTTATTTGATTCGATAGTTGACACAGAGCCAATTTTAACTAGTCATGGGGTTCCATGTCCGTGTCAGCAAATGCACTTTCGACATGACTACAGGGCGATGAGAGTGATGTTACGCCACGTCCCTTATCATTATACATATGAGCTCAATTTGAATTATGATATGAATATCTACATGCGTAGGGCGTATGGATGCATCCTAGATCATTATATGCCATATATTTATTTGTTATCCGTTATATGTTATCGATGATTGATCTTTGCGTGCATGCGAAATCCCTTCATAACTCTGGTAGGTCTCCCCACAAATATGTTGCCTTATGTGATTATGATATGTTTACGATATGGCATATGTTACGGGCTTCGAGGTAGTTAAGCTATAAAACTTATTACGATATCACGAATTATATTTTGAAAAGACTATGATTTCACTATCTTTCTTTTACTTTGTTTCGTATTCGATTTTCGTTTAGTATTCTTTTGCTTTGTATATCCATTCCTTGGGCTTTGTAAGCTCGGGACTTTCTTTTCTTCCATGGCGGTGTCTAAGCATTAGTCTGGTATTGCTTTGGGATGAGTCTTGAGTGGACTTACCTTAGAGATTTAGCTTTGATATTATGATGCCATTTAGACTTATGTTTTAGACATTTTCATTTGGAGTTATTTTTCCTTTGGGACCTATGTATTGAAGTCTTTTGACTTGGATTATTTCCATATTTATGTTAAAGATTTCTTTTGGTTTATATGTTTGCTTTGATATGACACCATTACTTGTGATTCCTTTACCCTTGTGGGGTTGGGGCGTTACATCAATTGTTGTGAAAATTGTCATCAGCTTTAAACTTGAAAGTTAGGAAAGCATCAAACATTACACAATAAGATATTATAGTTTACGGAGTTTTAATGAGCATGTTGTTGTTTGTATACAATGATGCTGGTTTAATTGAGAAGACACTCAATACTAGTCATGGTAGGATTTCATCCTTGTTAATGGCCATGTGAACTAGTTATGCTACTAAGAGCCTTGATTGCATTATACATTAAAAGAATAAGAATACTTTAAACTTAAAATGTTTGGAAGTTTAATTGTCATAAATTGATGAGGATGTCACACTTTATGAATTATTATGGATTGTTGAATGCACACATACAAGGACTTCATTAATTGAATTCTTAAAATAAGTATTCTCAAAATTCGATAGATCAAGTTGGTTGATTTATGCCTTGTCAACAAGTATGATTGTCATTACTTGAGGCATAATTCATCAAGCTGGAATTTTCATGCATTGATCTATTTGGTATTTGGATAAAGGATGTTAAACAATTATTATGATAAATCAAATACTTGGTATGTTTGATTTTATAATATATTGTATCCTATATTTGCATGTTTAATCCGTGAATAAATTTATTTATTCTAAATCGTCCGTTGTCGATTAATGATATGGGAGTATCATTAAACTAAGACAAATCTGAGAGATATGGTAGAATATAATTGAAAGTATATTGATGAGAATGCATACCAATTTCGATGATATTCAATGAATTGAATATAGGACTTATCCCAACTATATGATTTTACTTTATGGATATTGTTATTAAGTAAATCATGAATAGTTATCCTCGGACTTGAGAAACCGTGATAAGTGTCATGAATGTGGTGCACTTATGTGGAACAACTTAACGCTATCGTGGCGGTAGTCATAAGGGTTGTTTCACGAGTGTTGCAAAGTTCATGGGTTATTCTCGTAGTCAAGATAGAATTTGTTCCTTCAAATTTATTTTGGAGTTTAATCTTCTTTGGGCCCCTCGTAGGGTTGACAAGATGTTTAGCGTGACCACGCCCAAAGATCTCCACAGATATGTTCGAAGATTTGGTAATCTTGCTCAATCACTTATAACGAGAAGCAGAATAGTTGGATAAAGAATGACTTAATTCCATATCTTTATTTAACATGGTATTAGAAACAAAGGATAATAATAATGAGAAATCATTAAAGGTTTTCGAGGCCTTGCTCGAGTTGTACTAGAGGCATCGAAGTGTTGCTAGGCAGCTAACCGATGTGATCACTCTATTAAGATATATCCAAGTGGGGTCGTTGGTTTTATGGATATAAATTAGTGAGCGTGAGTTAGGATCGAACTCGAGACTATGGGATTGCACACTTTACGTGAGAATTTAAAGTTAATAATTAAATATAAATGTTATATTTATTTATTTATTAAACAAAATAACTAACGAACGTTAAGTAATTAATGTAATGGATTAACAGGCGTTAAATGTATTGAAAGGACTAGATTGCAAAGTTTGGGAAGTTTCGGAATCCCTTGGGATGCCTACCAAAGATCGACCAAGGAGAAAAAAACAAAGCCAAACTTGTTCACTTAAGTTAGTTGGGTATATATACAAAGCTTAGGGTCTTGATTTTGCATCTCTTGTGCTCATTGCTAAACCCTAAAATTGTTTTGTGTGTTTTCTTGTCCAAACCAATCGTACAACCCTTGTGGTGTCGATCCATTACTTTTCCACAAACCTAGTTATTTGTTTGATAAAAACTAGCATTACTTTAATTCGGTTTGAATGCGTGTGTACAAGAACATAGTAATAACATACTTTGTTATTATCTTGGATTGAATTACAAAGCGGTGAGGGTAATTCATATAATCCTATAAACCCTAATTAGAGTTCATCCAATTGCTAGTTTGTGGATTTGATTCTTGTTCGGCTAGAATCAAGAAAATGTCGTATATTCTTTTATGTTAATTAATTGTTCATTAATAAATCTTATACGCTTCCGCTTGAATACTTTGATGTTTTGTAGTTATTTATTTGAATGTCATGCTATATAATTCCAACAACATTAAATCCCATCCATTTAGAGACAAAGTATATAGAATTACCTTACAACTTAAAACTTGATTAATCAGAAACTGCTGCCTCTTAATTGAGTCTTGCATTTCGTGCATTCCAAAAAACCAGCTCAGCTTACGGCTTTGCAAAATGCCAATTACAAGAACTAGGCTTTAAGGTTCGAGAATTCATTAATAACATAATCGACTACCAAAAAAAAAGAACTTCAATTGTTTTTCATATATCGATGTATCGAGACAATACTCATCTGAGATAACCATAAGCTAATATAGATATACGTATAAAAGTACCTTAGTGTCTGTAGATACTAAGGAGTAGAAAAAGATTCTATCTTGAAGACAGCCCTTAGTGCGATATCAAACAAAAAAAAGTCACTGCTTAGAATCTAAGAGTCAATCGTAAACACAAGAATAATATATGTATTAAAAAATAATAATAATAATAAATAAATAAATAAATAAAATAAATAAATAAATAAGTAAATAAAAGAGAGAGAGCTAAAAGAATACATTTGCCTTAAGGATATGCCCAAGAGGTTGGGATTCTTGGCGTCTTGAGCCGACATGGGTCGAAATGTGAATAATCACATTAGCTTCAGGAATAACTATGGAATTATCGCCAACCTAAAACAAGAAACAATCCTAGTGATTTCAACATTCAAGGGCCATGAAACAAACATATATAAGAAAAAAAAATGCTATTACGTGCGTACGAAATAAAAAGCGATTATTAACTTCCTTGCTAGTCTTGAAAGCCTCTAATTTCTTTGCCCTTTCAAGCGTGGTGAGCTTGAGATATAAAAGTTCATGAGAGACATGTGAAAGCAAAAGCGAATAATAAGATTCAAATAACGATAGCTAGAATGGACCTTGAGGCCTTGAATATCATTGGTTTGTGAAGTTTCATTGCATATTCCGTGAGTGCAAAAGATTATCGAAAAAGCGACTATCTTATCGCCACGCCTTCATGCACCGAATAAGATACTCACAAGCTCTAATCTTGTTCGGGTTCATAGAGCAAAAGCACGCAAATTGAAAGCAAAACATATACACACAATTATCCCGACAAGCTAGTCCCCATGTGCAAAATAAACATGTTAAAAGTGTGACCATTATATATTCCAAACCATGATACTGTTTCCTCCTGTAATTTCCTTTTTGAATATTCACTAAGGAAGTGTTTTGTCATTGGACACCAAACTTACGCACATTCTACATTTGCAATAGATCCGCCTTTGTTGGCCTCAACCTGTTTTTATATACGTTTTCGCCGATTCTTCACCAAAGTATTGCTCCTCCCTGAGGATAACACATAGAAAAACCCATTCAGTTGTATCCTTGGTTTGGTCACGAATAGAGTAAATGGGTAATGCGCTGCTACAATCCTAATCTTTCAATCTTCATAGAATACAAAACTTGCATAGTCGAGACACGTGATATGCTTATAAATATTTATTCATGGTCCTCCATCTATTGTACACTACAAATTTTGTAAATACCATATATTTCTAAGAATTCTTTCCCCTCGGAAAGATTTAATTCTAGTTCAAATAACAACTTTCGAACCTAGAAACTAGTTCTCATAAACCAAGATGAAATATACTATAGTTCAACTAGTGATGATAACATATTACAGTAGTATGTATTTGATACTTATCTATACGGTGTTAACTAAACAAAGAGGATATCGGTTATCGACTACAATTAAACACTTGGATTCAAGTAACAGTTTATCGATTACAATATGACCGATCACCTAAATACAATTTTAGGATTAAAGCTATACAATAAACATGTACTTTTTCAAGTGTCACATTATTTTGTACTAATATAAGTTCGATTGAATATTAATAGACGTGTAATTTTCAAATGTTTGCCGTTATGGTATGTGTACCGGTTTTAGTACAAAATAACGAGTTTAGCTAGTATTTTTAGTACATATTATCATAATGCCCATAAAGTAAATCACCAATTATTGTACGATATAAAAATTTGAAAGTTTGATCATCTCTTCACCAGTTGAATTAGTTGTTACCTGATACATATTATGTTACCTAACGACTGTATGAGTGTAATGTGTATGTGAATATCGGTTCAAATATGGGTGAATCGAAGTATTTTGTGCTTTGATAGTTTGATTATAGGACTTTAATTACCCGTGTGTTGGTGTTGGACAAGGATTTAAAAGGGCTCACTTGGGGGCGTTTGGTTTCTTGTTACAAATCATTATGGGTATGGGCTTAGTATTATGATGGAATGAGAATGGGCTCAGGTGAGAATGCCATTTGTAATGTAATTGTTTGGTTTACTAGGTTTAAGTAATAGTAGGTTTAACTAATAGATGTTTATTAGATGGTAGATATACCCCAAGCTCGTTTGTGGGCTTCAATTCTTCATATCTATCATCTAATAAGGTTAACACTGTAGTGTTCGGTGTGGAACAATAAAGGGTTGCATGACTTGTTATAGGGTAAATTGGTGCTTATAACAGCGTTATCGACACCAACCTCATCATAAGGCTACATGACATGTTATAGAGTAAATTCCTTGTCGGTCTCATGGTTTTAGACTTTAGTGGTGGGTGACCACATATGAGTTGCAATTCTATTATGCTCGGTCTAACTTTTCAAAGTGTCATAATATAAATAAAGGAAAATTACCAAAATATACCGGTCCTTTACGACTTATCACTTTTAGATCTTAAATTTTCAAAACTCAAAATAGACAGAACAGCTGAGCAACTTGTACAATGCAACCAAAGCCAACAAGTCTTGAGTTATTGTAGGTGGATTAATCTTTATTCAATTGTTTAAGGACACATTTCAAAGCCAAACACGAGTTGCTAAAAATGAGTCAAATTTAAGATATAGAAAGTGAAGTCGAAAGACCACCGGTCCTACAAAAATGCATTTCAAACTAAAAAAAAAAAAAAAAATTATGCCAAAACTAGTAGAGTGTTCGGGATGATTCGGTTCGGTTAGTTGGAAGATTTTAACTATCAATCGCGGGCTGGTGATTCATTCATTACCAATCCAAGTATTAAGGCGGGTAACCAGACTTCTAGTAATCAAAATTAGCGGTTACTCCTCGTTGGTCACGATTAACCATTTAAATGCTTAATCGAGTTTGGCCGTATGAATAGATTACATGATTTACAACGTAATATGTCATTTTAGTAAAACTAAATAGCATCAAATAGATTGGCGTTATATTAAAGTTGATTCATCACAATACTTGCATTCAAATAAGCGTACATATCATATAAACATAAGTATTTATCCGACGTAGAGTTTGGTTCAATAAAGATCAAAGAAAAACTAAATATCAAATAAACCATTCTCATCCATTCATTTTTTCATCAAAACAATAAAACAAATTTTCACATTCATTTTAAAAACTAAATATCTCACAAACCATTAATCGTTAGAAGCGAAACTAATCATACCATCACGACAAGCATAAAATTACCATTAATCGATATTACACATCATATACTTTCGACCTTTTTTTAGAATTTTTGTGGGTTTAGGGTTCTGGTTAGGGTTTAGGTGTGTTTAGGATTTAGGGTTTGACTTTTGGGTTAAGCTTTTTAGGGGTTAAGGGTTTAGGTTTCTTCGGTTTAGCGAATAGTGTTTAGGTTTTTGGTTTTAAGCGGTTAGGGTTTTAGGGTTTAGGGTTTTAGGGTTTAAGGTTTTAGAGGTTTAGAGTTTTAGGTTTTGGGTTTTAAGGTTTAGGGGTTAGGGTTTTTTATGGTTTAGGGGTTGGGTTTTAGGGTTTAAGGTTTGTAGTTTAAGGGTTGTGTTAACAACAAAGATTATTTGAAATTTTCATTTCTAGTGTAATATATCGAGCTTAGTAAAAAGCGATAAAAAATAAGTTAAGTGAAAAGTATACAATATTGGATCTCTATAGAAAGATAATTTTATTTTGTCACAATGGTATAATTAGTTTTATCTAACTATTAACGGTTTGTGAGGCATTTAATTTTAAATATAAGGATGAAAGCGAATTTAATTAATTTAATTAAAAATAGATAGTTGAGATTGATTCATTTAATCTTTATTGATCTTACCCAATATACCAACCATACCATTGATTAGAAAACATCATTTCACCCATGTTGCAAAAGTCTAACTATTCCTATATCAAATGAGGCAATTGCGGCAACATTTAATCTAATAGTATCATATGTCCACAAAATTTTGCCATCTTGTACTCTTGCTACATAGCTTTACCGTTATTTTAAGTTTAACCGCACTAAAAATACATGCTCTAGAAGTCTAGAGTAAATATGTTCTACATATCCTTTTCTTGTACAAAAGTTGCCCCACATTGCATCTTGAAAAGTCGCAATATTATACTTGACCCATAATATAAGAAAAGTGTATCTGTCAAATATCTCATATACCCTTCTAAAACTTGTAGCATATAGTCGTAATCATTAATCAATAACGCTGAGAATATGCCTTTATTACGGGATGTTTCCAAGTACATGAAATCTAGTTTTATTTACGAAAGTACCAAAAAAATAGTTGCAAATAAGCCACCTTTTTTGCGAAAATACAAAAAGAAAGAACTAATTTTTGCAAATAAACCACTGTTACCTGTGAATTGAAATGTTCAGGTCCACGATACTCGCCACCTTCATAGTATTACATGAAGAAAGCATTTAAACTGCAGATTTCCCGGCAGAATCCTCAGCTAGTTTAGAAACCTCGGGAAAAACCTCAAGATTATCAACGATGGCAACTTCAACCCATTAGCATATATATGAATTGATTTGAGTTTATCTTTAATATAAAGAGCGGATAGAGATTTCAAATATTTGAATTATAATGTAACCACACTATCATTTAAAAAAAAAAAAAAAAAGATAAAAAAAGCAAGTGAACAACAAATGATCATAAACGCCACCACCCGAGCTCAGAAGATGAAAATATACCCAAAGTTTTAGAAACCTTACCTTCCGACACATGGCGAGCCCGAACAAAATACGTGCGTCTATTAAAAGAACGCGTACCAGGCGTAACCATCGTAGATATAACAGCAAAAGGCAGTAGTTAAATGGCCGGAAAAGTTAAAACAAGGGACGTAAACATAGACTATGTAAGTAAGTAACAAAAAAGCAGCAACACAGTTAAGACAAAGCGCCCATATTTGCAGCATTTGTAACTGGATTGTCAATGTTAAGGCAGACAGTGTATGAGTATAGAAAATTGCAAGTTAAGCGTTACAACATGTCAGAAACACTAAAGTTAAGCCCATACCTGAAGGCATTTCGCTGGCTATACCAGTATCCGCATCCGAGGGAGGACGTAAACCCGAAACACATAGATTCGTAAATCCGGATACCCACGTACTGCGGTACTACACGTTCGTCATAATATCAGCGGTTGTGGCGTGTCCCGCAAACAACGGTATCTACATCTACAAAATGATAGCAACAGGATATGTAAGAAAGATAAATGCAAACGAAACTATATTAATAGAGTCAACCTTGGGATACAGAGCTGCAATTAGACATATTTACTCAACCTTGGGATACAGATCTGCCAAAATCCGGGGTTCTTTTCATCCCAAACAACATATAAACCGGGTTATACCTTTTCATGTATCTTATAATAGTCGTAAAACACGTAATCGCAATTAGACAACGATGGCAGAAAGGGGTCGATTCTGCATATGCAAACGATGAAAAAAGGACATTGTTGGCTGCAATTAAAAGGTACAAACCGGTTACCCCACCAAAAAAGTGAGAAACACCATTATCAAAAGGTATAACATTTTTTTCATTAGCAAGTATCTACACCATCATATTAACATCTACTTTTCTAACTAATATCTAGAAAAGGATAATTCAAATTAGCCATACGACTACTAATCTTATGCTTATGCTTATATAATACACCAACACGATATTATTATACGTCCCCTACTTATCATACACAGAGGGCTCAGACTTACGTGTACAGTAGCAGCACCAAATACCCGAAATGGCTGCAATCACACCCTCGGTGTGACTGCCAAGCCAAGATACTAATCCGGATATTGTCATCACCGCCTTTCTTATATGGTATAATAAAGTAGCAATACCTTTTATTTTGAAAACTAACATACCCATTGATGTATCTTATAACAGGCGTAAGACACATGTGACAACTTGTAAATTCCTCGATACGTCGTAATTAGAGAAACATCGATTAGAGCGATCATTTTAACTAATTTGAGATACGAGTCGTATTATATATCGTTTTTATTGGAAATAATATTCTAAGAACAATGGCGTAACTCCCGAGTCACAAATCATTCGTTTACTAGGCTAAACGAGTCCCGAGCTTAATATTATGAAAGATTTAAGAAAGTTACAACAAGGGTCCCTTAGATAAGTTATGAAGCCACCCCTTACACTTTCTATTTCACATGTTTGGCCCCTCCATGGAGTATATATACCCCCACAACTCACACCTCCCTCATTTTGCTTCTTCACTTTCTCTCTCTATAAAAACACACTCACATATTCTCTCTCTCTAAAATAAAAATCCGGCCACCTTATATTAGGGTTCCGGTGCCGTCAAGTTTTCCGGCCAACTTCCGGCCACCTCCAATATTTACACCACCCATCTCAATCAATAGATCTAGTCTTTGTGGTTCCATTTTCATAATGCACGCGCCATCAATCCATCTCACGCACCCTAAATCTAAATTTTTAGATCCGAACTTTTAAGGTTTCAAAGAAAACGTTTTGCCAAGGGTCTTTCGTGGTATTGGTATACGAGTTGTACTCGTATAGGACACCAACAACAACCTCGTCTCTCTCCTTCCTCTCGGTAAACCTACCTTGTCTCGTTATATTTTATTTTTCCATTAAACCAAACGTGTATACGTTATTTTGTGGATAAAAGGTGTTACAAACAAAAGTAACGTTTTAAGAAACGGATTAAAAATGTATTATGAAAACAGTTTTGGATATAAAAAGTGTTAAAACAAGATATGAAATGTTTTAAATATGAACTAGTGTGGTAGAGACAATTCGTGTGGTGACTTGATTTCTGTTTTGGGTTTCTTGGATTGAGGATTAGACTAACGATAGTCTCGGACTTGCTCATTCATTTAGTCTCGGTTGAGTTGGGTTTTCGTATTTCTTGATGTCGCGGCTAATTTTGCTGTAAGTTCTTTTAGGTGTGTTTAACCCTCGGTGTAAATAAATCTGACTAATAAGTGAGGTTTGTTTGGAGTGAGTTGACTCACTGAGCCAACTCAGTCGAGTCGTACCACATTCGGGTCACAAAAGGGTGTCATGGGTTGGACTTGGATCTATCATGACTAGGTTTCTATTAGGTACAAAAGATATGTGATGTCTTGTGTGAAGCGCTTCGGGTCGGGTCAAGTTGACCTGAATGTTAAATTAGTAATTGACTTTGTGTTGATTTATGAGTCGGATATATGGTACGAGTAAACATTAGTTACGGGGTTAAACACGGTAAAACGCGATTATAATCTATAAGTTATAAATGATTGTTAAAATAAATACAGAACAAGTAATATTTTGAGTTGTTTGGGTAAATGTAAAATATGATAGTGGAAATTGTACACGATAAGCGTTTATTAACATTGAGTTAAATATGTAGTGACGGTAAATATCGAATAAATGACTTGACACGGTCATTAAATTATCGTAACTTGGAACATTTGTACGTTTCAAATAAGACCTTGGGTTTGAATAATACAGATACTAAAATTTACAAATTAGAGCTAATGGTTGTTATAATAGGATATAAAAATTTATGAAATAAACAATTTGTAACAAGATGATGAGTAAACTTGGAAGTATGCACCGAGCTAATTTTATGCAACAATACCGGTATAAAACTATTGATATTGGGTTTAAGCAAACGACGAATAAATAACTACAAAACAAGGTGATAAACGTTAAAAGACAACTACTTGATTTATAATTAGTAGCGGATATTACATATACGTTGTAAGATTTAATACGGTTTATAAACTTGAAATAACTATTGATAACAAGTTATATTGAATAGTATGTCGTACCTTATTAAACGTTTTAGTTTAAATGAGTTTAATATATTTGTTTTGCGATATAACTAAATATTGTTGACAGATATGGTTTAATCTATTATAAACCCTTATTAAATACGATGGTAATACGTGCTTTATAACACATGTTAGCTTCTATAAACTCGTTTGGAAATACTATTTTGATAAGATAACTTATTAAAGTCGTAATGGTTGGGAACGTTGGAATAAACGAACGCGTCATTTACAATACACTACTTAATATACTTTATATGAAGTACTTTCTTGTAAACTGATATAATTATGAATAACGATTGAGAAACCTTTATTAATTGAGCGATAAATGGAAACTTGTCTTTTATTATTAAACATGTATGTTTGGGGATTATTAGGTAAATTGCCGAAACTTATCAATTAACCTATTTATGTTACATAAATAGTTGTCTTCGTTTCCTAGTCTTTGACTAGCCTTAGTATTGTCAGTATTGCTCGACTTTGTCAATGTCTCTTCCTTTTTGGCGTACGTTCTGGTTAGTATGTCTCGACTATGTCGACGACTTCTCTTCTTTCGCTTGAGTTGTGCGTCGCGTCTATGTTTCTTACCACCACACGAAACGTTAAAACTAAACTTTTGAGATAATAATTATAAACTTTTGGGAACGATAACGTACTTTTGAAGATAACGACATGAATGATCCACGAAAACTACAACACATTACTTTCTATTGATTTCTTTATCGTATGAGCTGTATTTTATGAATATTGTATACGCATTAGGTTGTGTCACTTCAATTCTATCGTACTTGTCGTATACTCTTCTGGATGCCAGTCGTGACAATAGTGAATAATGCATTGCTGTGGCTAAGGTGAGTTTCATAGCCCCTCTTTTCAAAGGTTTTCATAACTGTTTTGGGGAGAATACATGCTGCTTTTAACAAACTATAACTAGATATTTGAATATTATTTGGAATGACTGTTGTTTGGTATATTTGATTTGGTGATTGAACGTTTTACGTGTTTATGTGAATGCAAACTATTTCTTGGACCTGCCACTATTCTTTTGAATTGCTAATGTGTTGACTAGGAAAGGTTAGACATGCGACATTTGCTGACTTAGACTAGGGTAGCATCTCTATGCTATAACGCGATGCCTAGCTAAGAATTGACCGACCTAGACCGGGGTAGCTTGTGTTCTAGGCCTTGCTACGACTGTGCTGGCTAGAGTCGCTCAGGGCCCTGCATTGAGATCTCAAACGTATTATAGATTATCGATTGGATAGATTATTGATTTGGATAGATTATTGATTTGGATTGATTATTGGTTGAATTGATTATTGATTGAGTGGATTATGGATTGTTTGATGAATGGTTGGAATGTTTATTAGATATCTGCCTTAGTCGCATGTAGCAATTAAACTTTATCAGGTCCACTATTACTTTTATAACGAAAGTCTATGAACTTACCAGCGTAAGCTGACCTTTTAAGCATGTGTTCTCAGGTTTAAGGCGATAGCTCACTATTTGAAGACGCTTGGCAAGTGGCATGGTCATAGGCGACTACGATGAATAAGCAGAGGCGCTTTAATTATCTTTTGGGCCTATTTCACTTTACTTTCATTAATGTAAATTTAATGTTTTCAATTAATGAATTTTATTCTAAATAAATAGGATAAAAACCATTCTTTGTACCTTATGTTGTGATACCAAGATTGTAGCACCCAAAAGCTCGTAAGCTTCCGCTAGACCATATCTTCGGGGTGTTACAACACACAACTTCAAATAGCCAGTGATCACATATGAGACTGAATTTCACGCATGGAACATAGAAACAAAAAACCAATGTTGGATGCAACCAAAAGGTATAACCCGGTTACCCCACCAAAATAGTGGAACACACCATTCTTGGCTGCAACCGCTAGGCCGTAGCCGGTTACCCCGCCAAGATAGTGTGAAATCCTTTTATAATTAATATGACCATCATTCAAACACATGTAACATAGCACCAGATAAAAAGGATTCCAAACCTGGCACGACCGCAAACCAAGAAAATGTAGAATCAGTGACTATGATTACATCTTATATACAACTTGTGACTACAGTTTATGAACATATTTATTACCACAGTCTATAGCATCGTTTGAAATCACTTTCCGATACCAAGAAACTGTGATTGCTGCAAACACAAACCTCGTATGGCTACCCCGCTAAGACACGGGTTTCGGTAAAGGATGCATAAGAAAAATTTATAAGCGATCCCACACCATAAATACGCAAATGAACATGGATAGTTCTTTGTTACCCTTTAATCCATATGTCCTGCAAAACTGAGAAAACCAAACTCAAATTAGTCGAAATAAAAGAGGAAGGACTCTTTGCGCATTCAGTAGCTATAGTATGTAACACATATCTGACTTCTACCTTGGTATCTGTAGGACCTTATTTTTATCAACCTTATCACAAACCCACTTACCAAACACAAGTATCACCACGTGAAACCACGCTACGCGTAGAACACGTTCAACTCAAACACAAACAAAGCGTAGAAATAAGGTGAGAAAGATGGTGACTTGAATGATATATATAAACCGTGTATGTGGAGAGAAAAGATAAACACAATAAAGATGATGTTTATTGCAAAGGAAGAAAACACACACACACACACACACTTTCAAGCACACCCCTCAAATGACATACTTGAGGGGTATTTATAGTATAAGACAAAGGATGCCCTAAGGCTTGGCCATGGGCCGTATATGGGCTTGGACATGGATTGGGTTACATGAACTTATACAATGCTAGCTTAACTAAACTAATAACCAATTAGCTTAGCCCAATCCACGAGCCCGTTGACTATTCTAGTACGATATCTAACACAGCGTTACAAAGTTCTTAAATGTGAATGACCATCACTTCTAATAAAAACTATTAAGGCTAACAATCTCCCCTAAGAATGGTCATTCAAAGATGCTCCACTTGATTAGGTCTTTACTTTTCTCGAGCTTGAACTTTGTGTGTTGATATAGAATAGTCTTGAATCTTTGTTCCTTCATGCTTTGTGATCTATTAATGTGGTTGTCATTGTTGTCAACCGTTGGTTAGGTGTCTCCAGCCTTTCTCCACCATGCTCACACTTCTATTTGACTTTTGGTTACCAATGATGTAGTTCTCGAGTCTTTAAACTTTGTTGATTCTTTGACATTGACGAAGAATCATCTTTAACTTTGTGTAGCCTTTGATTATGATGAGAACTATCATGTGTTGTTGGTATGAGCATGTGGAGAATCAGACAATCAATCCGCTCGGGCGTCCATAAGAAGAAAACATAAAAAGCAGGTTAGTAATAAGCGGATTCCGCACTTACAAGTTTGAATTTCGAGGGTGTTAACGACATAGTGTGAAAACACGTCTCTAATTCTCACAGAGGCCGCCGTTCTGAACCGGAGTCCCACAGTGAGATAACGCGATGTCTCAAAATACAACTACTGATTCGATGAGTCATTTGAAGTACACGAAGCATCACTCCTGATCGTAGACCGTTTGAGACACACTAAGCGTAATCCACGGGAGTTACCAGTGACTTCGCCGTCGGGTGATTGATGTTGACCACAGCGGGGTTTCCATTCAATCACCGAGGATCACAATTGTGAAACCTCTCATAAATGTTACGGTAGATTGCTAAGATCTGCGTGGGACTCTAAAATATATCACTTGTGTCCTAATAGATGAACAACAAGCGATGTCATGTCAAGTGTTCCTATGAGATCTTTTGATGAATCTCGTGGCTCTAGACTCGATAGTGCATTTTGATTTTCTGAGCGGAGACTAGGGAGAGGGTCTCCTTCTTCAATACCAACGATCTCAAGAGAAAGTCGATGATTATGTAGGGTTCCCAGTGAGAATGAAACAAATCCTTTTGAGAGGAATTGAGTGGCTAGAAGGTTTAGTGCGGTGCGTCCTTTGGGTCCATGACGTCTTTTCTTCAATACCGGTGTCATCTAGTGACAACCATGAGAGATGAGTTGAACCTGGTTTACGCCTAAGGTTGAATATGGAGGCTATTTCTTTTCACCCTTTCTTTCTCCTTTCTCACATTACTCCTTTTTTCAATCATTCCTAAGGACTTCTAATACTAACTATTTGTTATGTCCTTGGGTAGATCCCTCCGGCTCTGGCGGATCATAGGACTGATTTCCTTTCCTTAGACACCTTATAACTCCATGTTGTCTATTGTTGCCATAAAACCATTTTCTTGAAAATCTCTCAGTGTTTATGATTGAAAACATGTTTAAAACATTACGAGAGTTTTATATTTTCAGAAACACTCCCTTCACATGTGCTTATATGTTTTGACGTAACGCATAGAGGGTAGAGTTTGCACGCTTTGAATTGATCGACTTTAAATGAGCTAGACCGATTCGAGACACGTTTACATCACTAGAGAACTAGCTTGAAATTATTACCCGTCCTGGTAAAGTCATAGAAAGTTTCTCGAGATGGTACATGATTCCTCGTCAATTCAATGGTTACGACTGAGTCGAGCTCTTTTGAGAATCAAACAACGATCATTAAACTTTTTGATCACATTTTAATCACGTCTCCTCCCCCTCAAAAATAGCATATACGTGATATTTTTTGATATCAACGGATTAAACAACATTTTAGAATCTTTTGGAGAGACAAACGGATTTGATTTAAGCATGATTGGAACATTTTTGTTTTATACTCCCCCTTTAATAAAGCATAATCAATTAAAGGATTTTAGAGGGAGTTATCTTGAGCACAAAATATTTTGAAAGATTTTGAAAAATCTTTTTGAACGATCTTGAAAAGGTGCTCAAGATGATGATGATTTCTCACCATTTTTAAGTGTAGTGCACTGAAGCGTATACTTGATTTTTTCATTAAAAAACGAGTTTTGATTTGTAAATAATCAAAAGTCATCATTTTAGTCCCAAGTTTCGTCTTGAAGTATCTGAAAGCCATTTTTGAAGAAATTTTGAGAAGCGACATGTTTTAGAAAACAATTAAAGAACTCTCGCTCAAGCATCTCGTACATGCCCGTATCATTGTTGAATGACATTTCTAGACACGTCTGAAATATCGATTATACAATAGACATGTCGTGAGAAGAATATTTTTGGATTTTTGATTTTCTATTGTTTTGTATTTTGAAAATTTTATATTTTTATATTTTGATTTTGTTGGTTTTCAAATTTTGTATTTTGTTTTTCAAAAATATTTACAGTGACTTTTGAAAATCATTTTCAAGAAGATTCGAGAAGGCGTTCTAACTCCTCGGGGTTAGGCTTCGCATTCAATTCGTCGAACTAAATATTCAAACCTTTCTTTTGGAAGGGCTTTAGTTAATAGATCGGCGAGTTGGTAATCTGTCTTCACGAAAATAATTCAACGATACCATTTTTGACGTACTCTTTGATGAAGTGATAAGCGGACACGGATATGCTTAGTCTTTGAGTGATGAGCGAGTTGTATGATATGGCTATGGCACTTTTCGAGTCACAATACATAGGTATTTTATCAGTAAAGCCATAATATGTGAGTTGTGTTCTCATCCATAGAACTTGAGCACAACACGCAGATAGAGACACATACTCGGCCCGGTTGAAAGTGCGATGCAATCTTGTTTCTTAGAAGACCGGTGACTAACTTTTCACCCAAAATTGTTCTCCTCCGGATGTACTTTTTGTCAGTAACTTGATCACTGCGTGGTCCGCATCCGAAAAGGCAATTAGATCAAATCCGGTTCCTTCGGATACCAAAGTCCCATGTGAATGGATGTCTTGATGCGAAAGATCCTTTTAACCTCTTTGAGGTGCTGATTCGGTAGGCTTTGCGTAAACCGTGCTAATAAGCAAACATCAAAATGAATATCGAATTCGACTAGCGATAAGATACATGAGAGAACCAATCATGCTCCGATATTTCTTGGATCAATAGGTTTCCCAAACAAATCGGCTCCAATTTTGGTGAAGTTACCATTGGTGTTCGAGCAGTCACAATTATCCATACCATGATTTTCAAAATCTCGGTTGTGTATTTAGCTTGATTAATAAAAATTCCACGAGGGGCCGATGTATTTGTAAACCAAGAAAAATTTTAGTTCCCCATCATGGACATTTCAAATTTACTTTTCATGAGATTTTCAAAATGTTTTGAAAGATTGGATTAGTGGACCCAAAGATGATGTCGTCCACGTAATCGAACAATCAAAATGTCGTTTTGCATTTTGTGTAAACAAGGTAGGATCAATGTGCCTTTGGTGAAATTGTTTTGGATAAGGAAAGAGACGGTTAGTCATACTACGCTCTCGGAGCTTGTTTCAAACCATAGATTGCCTTTTTGAGTTTGTGAGACGTAGTACGGATGTTCCAAGTCGATGAAGCCTTACGTCGACTCACGTACACGTCTTCTTTCGAGTTCCATTTAAGAACGCGATCTTAATGTCCATCGATAAACCGTGATGTTTTGTGGTGCATAGGCTAAGAATATCTGGACTGCTTCAAGTCTAGCTACCGTGAATGACTCTTCAAAGTCTATCCCTTCCTCTTGTCTCGTATCCTTTGGCCACAAGACGAGCTTTGTTGCGAATCACAGTCATCTCTTCATCCCTTTTGTTCTTCCATAACCATTTGAGATCAATGATACGAACGTCAATTGGTCTTGGAACCATTTCCCAAGAGTCATGAAGATGGTATTGGAGAAGTTCCTCCTGCATTGCTTAAAAGATATCCGGTTTTTTGTTGTTCACAAGCTCATATGGGGTTTTATTGAATCTTGGATGGATTAGGGATCGGTTCGAGTGAAACAAGCGATGGCAACAACATCGGCCCATAGAAATAACGGTGCACTAGAATAAATTAGCATTGTGCGGCGACTTCCACAAGAGTTCTATTTCTTCTTTCAACTACCCCATTCTGTTGTGGAGTTCTAGCGGTGATGTCGATGAGTAATTCCAACATCTTCAAAATAAGCTCTTAACTCCCGATTAGTGAATTACGTGTCGTTATGCATTCTTACAACTCTTCTGGAGCTTGAAGAAGTACTTGAATACGTTTCGTGAAGGTGATGATGATGCACGGTGCTTAGTCTTTTGATCTTAGAAACCTAACCCATGTATATCTCGAATAATCATCGGCGATAACAAGGATATACTTTTTCCCATTAATGCTTTCAACTCTCATTGGGCCACATAAGTCCATGTGCAACATATGCAACCTTGCTTCCGAACTAGGTATGGATTTGGGTTTATATGATGCTCTTTTGCTTTTCCTTGTTCGCATGATGGACATAAGTGATCCTTGGTGTATTTGAACTTTGAAGTCCATTGATGATGTTGTCTTTGGCAAGATTGTTGATGGTGTCGAAATTGAGATGGGATAACCATCGTACCACAACCGAGGACTGTGTTCCGGATGCTCGTGTCATAAGACATATTGGTGATGAAGAGGCCATTTGATTGATGTCGATAGCATACAATTTTGTATCACGATTCCCGGTTAAAAGATCGGTGCCATCCAAGTTTCTAACGAGCAAGAATTTTCCTAAAAGCAACCTCTAAATCGCATCATGAATCGCCTGAGTGAAAACAAATTGTGTCCCAACCCTTCGACAGAGTAAACCCGAGTGATCAAATAATTTCCAAAGGTAGATCTCCATAACCCATGATAAATTGCTACATGATCATTTTCAAATGTACGGTTCCATGAATTGCAGACGAAATTGATCGGCAGCCTTGATTCCGGTCATGTACTTGGAGCAACCCGAGTCGGCATCCAAAGACATATTTCGATAACACTGCTAATCACGAAAGAAGAAGATTTTGGAAACCGTTTTGATTTTGGTTCCTTTGGGTTAGAGGTAAAATCTGATCACACTCATAAAGTCATCTATTGGTAAGGCGGGTGCATTACTCATTCTACCATTCTTGAGTGTGAAAGTTCTACCGATGGGTTTCAAATGTCATCCTAAAGTAAACAAGATGCTCCTTATCGGTGGTGTAAAGCCTAAGTCTCGCAACTAGTCTTCCTATCGTTTAGCATAAGTTATTTTGGGATCATTCTTCTTAACAGGCTTAACAATTTCATTCTTAGAAACACAATCATCATGAACATTAGTTAAAGATTTCTTGCAAGTTAAACAAAGAGATTCAACACATTCATTAGACTTAGCAAGTTTCATAGGTTCATTACAATCAAATGAAATGTCTTTCTTGTTACAAAGCGGTAAATTGCTAGGGTGTTCTTCTACTTTCTTCACTTTATTCAAGCGACTACTCTTAGAGGCAAGCGAGACTCTATTGTTCCTTGTATTGCTCTTAGGCTTTAGTCTCATCGCTCCTAGAGGTGCTTCCTAGTCTGTAGAAGGTAAGGCACACTCATTAGGATTCACATTTTGTCTAGAGAGGTGGTTTCGACTTTCTATTCTCTTTAGAGTGCTTTTCTAAACTTATGTCGTTTGTTCCATATGTTTTAGATGTGGAGGCGGCGCATTAGTGGTACTTATCTTAAAAAGGCCGGAGCTAAAACTTTTGGTTTCTCGATAACCGCTTTTCCTTTATCAACGTTTTGTTTAGGCAAGGCGGTGGAGTGACCGCTTTTGATGAAACATTTTCTCATTGACTTTTGGAGAGGCATTGAAATGTACATTTTGGTTTTAAAACCGGTTTGGGAACATTTGCTTTCTCCATGATCAATGGTTTTGTAATCTTAGTATCCATTTGCCTTTCCTTTTGACATTCGGTGAGCCCTCAAAGATCATTTTTCGCTTTCATGTCATTGTAGGCACGCTCATACGACGGTTGTCATACTTGCATTCCTCGCTTTTTCGATCAAGTTGTTTAAAATATGAGACATTTTCTTTTCAAGTTTCTCAAGTGCTTTTTCATATTTTGAAACAATTTTGGAGGTCTCAGACCGGAGTCTTTCATGATCTTCAACGAAATATGTTTGCAAAATGATGGACATAATATCGATGGTTAGAACATCTTGAAGAGAGTCATTTAAATTTTCCAAAATTTTGACTTGTTCAACATAGTCATTAGCTTGCTTTACCAGGATTTATGGTGCTTGACAAAGTCAACTGTTTCTTTAAAAATGCTTGTTCAAAATGAATTACCCTTGCCCCGATTGCATTCGGTGAGGAAGCGATTTGAGTTTCAAAAACTTTCTTTGTTCGATGTCAAAACTAGAGAACCGGTTGTTAGGTGTAATAGTGGTTTTAGTTTTAACGATGTCTTGAAGATCCACAATTCTAGTTTTCACATTGTCTAAAATACTTCTTGCATCACTTGTGTTAAAAGGATTGTTTGAAGACATTTGTTCAATGTTCGACAGAGAATTTGAGGCAACAATCGGTTTTGAAACAAATTTTGAAGCAGTGTTGACTCTTTGTTTGAAACATTTGGTGTGATGGAAAACTTTGACTTTTCTTTTGATTAACAAAAGTAATTCCGTTAATTTTGTTCCATTTGTTATAATCAATTGGTTTGATTTCCGAATTCTTTTGTTTCATTTTGATCTACTCTCCTCGGATAGTTCTAACGTTTCAGAGAATCACGAACAATAATGGGTTCATGTAAAACATTTCCATTGTTTAACACATTACGAGATTTACGAGATTTCTTGAGGAGCGAAGAAGGGTCGTTACCAAGTGCCATTCTATTATTAGTATGAAAGCGGATTTACTTGATTAGAAAGCATCTTGATTGTTTGAAGCGAGAATGACCCGTTTTAAAAGCAAATTTTCCAAAGTCTCGATTTGTTCATTTTATCAAGAATTTCATCAAGAAGAGAATCTTCTCGTTTTGAAAAATCGATGATTAACTTCTTCTCTTTTCAAGATTAGAAAACATTTCTTTTTGTTTAGAAAGTTGGTTATTTAAATCGAAATTTCCTTGTTTAAAGATTTAGTTTTCAAGTTCAAATTCACATCGAGTGTGTTATACTTGATTTGCAAAGTTGTTCTTTAGAAACCAAATTTGATAACCAATTTCTAATTACGATTCTTTGTTTTCTAAAATTCAAAGGCTTTTAGTTCTCCTTGTAACTCTCAAGCTCGGTGGTCAATTTAGCATTCGCGGCCTTAACCGCGATTGACCTTTTGACTTTCTCAATTTCAATGCCACGTTATTGATTAATGATTCAAAATAAGCACGTGTTTTCTCATCGGTCTCGGTATTTTGTGCCACACGTCTCCACTAGGATCCACATCCGGGTCTCGAGTTAGTATTGCTACAACTCGGATTGTCGGTATGTATCATAAGTAGGTGCCGGCATCATGAGATCTTTGTTCGTCATGAGTAAACACATCAAATATGACATTGCTATAGCATGGATCAATGATTGGTACTTGACATCTGCGTTGGCGTCATAGGCGAGGTGCGTCGAGAATCGATGTCGTACTTAGTCTCCTGAAGATGTGCCATGAAGATGCACGTTTGCATTGAGTTCGCGAGGTCTTCCAAATCATCCATAATAGCCATAAAGTCATGTTCCTCAAAGACTCAATTGAAGTCCAGATTGTTCCTTTTGTACCAGCAGATAGCTTTACGAAGATACGCAAGATCCTTCTTTTCGCTTAGTTGGACAATTCCTTGACATGTGACCCAATCCTTGTGATTATAACATCGTAACTCGATTACCACGATTCACATTTCCATAATTCCCAACGATCGAGCTGCAACATTCCCATTCGATTACCCAACGCTCTATTCCCAAAATTACCCATCCGATTACGATTTGGAACCGCGATTACCTATGCAAAATCGATAGCATATCCATGTGGGTTCGCATTAACTCAACCATTTGTCTTTGATTACCCATGTTCACACCCTACTGCAATTTGCACTTATGTGCAGTGTTTGATGAAATCCGTTGGTTGTTGTTAGTTGGTGTGGAATAGCAACCTCAGAATGCTTTACCCAATAAAGAGAATACTTGAGACAAAGCTTCTTGGTTCCATTTCAAGATCGGTGATTCCTTGTTCACGATAATGTTGTTGTTCGGTGGATAGTTTTGTTGTGGAGGGATGTATTCTTTGCAAGTTGTTGTTAGTGGAAGATGATGAAGTTTGTTGTTGTGTATTCACTTTGGGTTTGAGTCTTTGCAATGAGTGCCAATGGATCATGATTCTTTGCTAATCTTTCTTGCGACTTCATTTACTTCATTTTGGTTTTGTTTGAAAATCGTTGAGTTGATCAAAGTTCACTTGATGTAAGTCTTTTGTTTGGTTGACAATAGTGACATATCGTCCCCATTCTTACGGTAGATTGTTCAAGAACTTGATGTTGCTCACGATAGTTACGGGTGTCAACTTGTTTACGATCGACTCATTCATTAAAGTGCGAGAACCTTCCATAGTAGGATTCAATGGATTCTCACGGAGTAGATGTAAACTTCTCCCAAGCGCTTAGCGACTTGTTCTCCGTGTCTTGTTGACCAATTTAGGTTCCATGACAAAGCCGTCTAACACGTTCCCACATATCAAAAGTTTCAAAACCTGCGTCTCTGAAAGAAAGATGTCTCTTGGTAAACCCAGTTGGACAATATGAATTGCCATTTCATCTGCTTGACTTTCTTTTGATCCTCTTGAGTATTCAATTCTTTTGAAGATGAAAAATGGTGGGACGGAGGTGTTGCATCGGCATTTCCGGGGTCTTGGACTTGTCGAGGTATGAAGGGTCCATCCTGAATGGATTTGATCATCAATTTTCCATTAGGTTTTGTCTTGATGTAACGAAGCATTCGACTTGTCCATTGAAGAAAACCACCTTTTTCCAATATAGGAGGACGGTTTTGGCACCGGCTGCATGAATGTCTTGTTGAGTTGCCATTGATGAAGGTATGATATGATAAAGTTGATGTAGGATCGATTCAACGATAAAGGAGTTGTGTTGTATGAAGATTAAGCTCGGTTGTTGTAGTGAAAATTTGGTCTAAAAAACTTAAAAAACCCCAATAACTTCTTTTTTGGAGCGTTTTTAGGACTTAGTTTATTCGGCATTCTATTCTCCTCGTTCTCACGGTCGTTTTGATGGGTAGATCGCTGAAAACGGAGATTCTGGTTCAAAAGTTATAGCTGTTTGAGGTTTTGATCACAATCTTACTCAGTAAAATTATTCTTATGCGTAGAGAGTGCTTGTCGTAGGATGCTTATCGTAGGATCTTATCGTAGGGTCCTTATGCGTAAAGAGCTTAGGCGTGAAATCCTTATGCGTGAAATCCAAGTTCTGCGTAAACTTAAGGTTAAAAGTAAGTCTTATGCGTGGCGTTAAGCGTGAAGTAGAGTACCTACGCGTAAGAGTTAACTTATGGGTAGAGTGCTTACTCGTAAGCTTTACGCTTATCACGTAAGATTTGGTTTAAAACCAAAATCCTTTACACCGTCACAACAGTAAAAGATATCCAAAGTTGAAGTGTTCCACACACTTATCCAAGTGAGGAAGCATTGAGTCACCTTTGTTGCACGAAGATTCGTTACCAAAAGTTATGCGTGAAAACTAGGGTTTTGACTTTCTTACGCGTGAAGATTAGGGTTTTGACTTACGCGTAAAAATTTCCAATGATTCAACCGATTGTTTTACACGGATAGCTTCCAAAACACGCAAATACCAAGATTGTATTGACTTAAACACCAAAATGCTTTTATGCTTACGCGTAAAGTGAACAACGAAATCAAAACGAGTTTAAAAACAATTTAAAACACGTAAAGCTTTGAACTTTTTGCCAAAACTAGAATCTTTAACACTATATAAACCTTAGACCATAAGAATCTTGAAGATTTAAGTGCAAAAATAAAAGTTTTATGCTTGAATCTTTGAGAATGAAAACTACGCGTAACACATTAAGAAAAAAAAAACTTCAACCAAAACACTCCTAAACCATTGTTAGGCGATTGATACCAATTGTAGGACCTTACTTTTATCAACCTTATCACAAACCCACTTACCAAACACAAGTATCACCACGTGAAACCACGCTACGCGTAGAACACGTTCAACTCAAACACAAACAAAGCGTAGAAATAAGGTGAGAAAGATGGTGACTTGAATGATATATATAAACCGTGTATGTGGAGAGAAAAGATAAACACAATAAAGATGATGTTTATTGCAAAGGAAGAAAACACACACACACACACACACACTTTCAAGCACACCGCTCAAATGACATACTTGAGGGGTATTTATAGTACAAGACAAAGGATGCCCTAAGGCTTGGCCATGGGCCGTATATGGGCTTGGACATGGATTGGGTTACATGAACTTATACAATGCTAGCTTAACTAAACTAATAACCAATTAGCTTAGCCCAATCCACGAGCCCATTGACTATTCTAGTACGATATCTAACACACGTTACAAAGTTCTCAAATGTGAATGACCATCACTTCTAATAAAAACTATTAAGGCTAACAGTATCTCAAGTAAAGGTAAGATGAGTACAAAAATAATTTACGATAGATCATATAAAAACCCAAATCAATACAAAAGTAAATTAGATAAGACAGTCACTGATATATACAAATGAATAGAAGCGAAGGAAATCGAACCTTAAAAGCACACATATGGTTTTGAATGATGTCCGTATAAGCATCAAAGGGCTTGAACAGGGCACAAAACTTGGGCAGAGGAGAAAATAATTAGCCCTAAAAGACATCCCTTGATCAAGGTGAAAGCCACATATACCGTGAGAAATGGCAGCGGGCCACGAAAGCGGAGATGGACATTGCAATTGGGCTGAAAAGAAAAACGCAGACCCTAAATGATTGGGAGTAGCACCATTTAGTATCCTAAAATTAGTATATGTATAATGAGGCTCTGACAGACAAAGGATCGAAAAAAGAAGATATGCCCACCATGGCTGCAAGTATAGTAATCTGCCCCGCCAAGATATGGACCATTGCAGCTTTAATCCCCTTGCCACCATAAACTCATCATAGCCTGTTGTAATATATTAATTTTAGGATACAAAACGGTGCATATGTGTGTCGTGCAGGGCTCTCTATTTTCCCGTCAGTCCAACTAGGATACCCAAGTTTGTATTTCCCCATCAGTCCAACTGGCATATGAGGCTTTCTCGTTCACACTCTTCATCTTGTAGTTATCACGCACCGCCTCTTTTGACGATAACGGCGGGCTACAGTTTCATCAACTGTTATAAAACATTGCAGCGTTTCCCAAGTTGCCGTCATATGTGAAGCGCTGCAACAACACACGACTCATAACTGGCACGGTGGTTGACTGAAGATATATGAGGCTCAGACGGACAAAGGATCGAAAAAAGAGGATACGCCCACCATGGCTGCAAGTATAGTAACTTGCCATGCCAAGATATGGACCATCTCAGCTTTAATCCCCTTGCCACCATAAACTCATCATAGCCACTTATAATGAATATCAGCGTCATTCTTATGCCATTAAACTCATCGAAAATAGCCCAACATCAAGAAAGCAGGCAACGGCAGACAAAGTGGGTCAGACGAACAAAAGATCGAAAAAAGAGAATATGCCCACCATGGTTGCAAGTATAGTAACCTGCCAATACAGACACTTTTATTCTTTAAAACAATTAACTAAATGCTCAATTGACATGATTTAGTAAACTACCCATGACCATTCATCCGATTCTTGAAATACCTCTAACCAAATGCACGATAATAATCCTTATATGGTTACAATATATATGAGACAATAGTATATAAAGAAGATATCATATATAGTATAACTATGTTACATATATATAAGTATGAAATCTGTTTTTTTCATTCTGTAATAGGATTGTTGTCAGATGTTAGCATCCTAGCTGTCTAGTACTACGAACTCCAGGTTCTTCTATATGTTTTGAATATATTCCCCTAACAATCGTAACACCCTTATCACAAACGTGTTTCTGCACACACATACACATATGTTGATTCAGATGCATCTAAAAACCAAAATCAATATAAAGTAACTCAATAACTTAATTAAGATTAATAAACTTACATAGTAACATACAGGATGAGGTTGGACGTGTTCAAGATTATGAAAATCACTGCAGCAATTAGCCAAACCGAAAAGCCCAAACTGGAACCCTAAATCTCACTCTCACTATTATCGCCAAAAGAGGCGGTGCGTAGAAGGTGAAATGCGAGAGAGAGGAGATAGATGTGAGAGAACGCCTTTGATATTATCTCAATGATCTTCTAGATATATCAAAGGCGGTGATATCTATGACGGTCTGCAACAACTTTTGGACCAAACCCAGCGAAGAAGCCCAAAAAAAAACACTTTAGCCCTAAACGACATCACTTGGGACCGTTTCATATCCCTAAATTATATATATAGTAATGTAACACTCTTGACGAAAATACTAAATTAATTAGTATTTCTTCTAATACATAATGTAAAAATAATTATAAAAGAAGTAATAAACCATTATTAACATGTAATGTAACCGCGGTTTAGATGAGAAAGGGGACCGTGAAGGCGTAACAAGGTGAAAGAGGATGAAGATCGATGTTGGCGGTGGCGATTGGTGACGAGAAAAGCCCAGTAAAAGATGAATAAGTCGGTCAAAGAGACCTTAACGCATGCTTTGGACAATGTAAAACAAGCGTCGGGGACAATTTCATGTGAGAAGCAAAACCCGTGAATGCGGCTATAGAAGAGAAACACATAATTATACTAGTACTTATAGCTATATAAATATAAAGCGACAAATAATTATTGTTACGAAATTGTGGTGAAACGATTCGTTTATGAAATGGATATTTTTTATTGGATTAAAATTTCAAAGTAAAAATAGAAATAGAGTGAGAATAGATTAGTTAAATTTTTTTATGAAATGGATAAAACTATCCAAAGAGGCCTTTCATAGAAAACACCTGGATGACTTATGATCCCTCATTAGGAATAGTGCGATTCAAGGATGAGACCGACGACATAGCTTACCAAACGCCGTTTAAGATTGAGAAGTTTTCATCACTCTCTAATGATGAAAAGGAACTTAAACTGTCGGTCTATTATAGGAATAATGAGGATAAAGAAAAAGGAGTAGAGTATGTTATGGCTAAGATTTTCGGATTCTATAAGGATTGCTTGAACCTAGAACCGAAATATAGGACCGATTGGGGAGAGGATGAACTCTTAGAGAAGTGCATCATAGGGCACTTATACAACATGGAATCCCCCAATAGAGACCGTCACGAGGAAGGAGATGGCGGTAATGAAGTTACGTAGGAGCACGACTACGAGTCTAGCTACAAGACTCTTAAATAAAGAAAAGCGCTTCGTGGGAGGCAACCCATGCTTAATTGTTTGCTTTTTAGTGTCATATATCTTTTGTTAATTGTTTATTCTCATGTTTAAATTTGTAAAAATGCTTTATTTTGTTTTTAACCTCGTCTTAATTGCATATAAAGGTATTTTACATAAAGGATAAGTGTAGGGAGGATTACACACGTTTTCAAAAGAAACATAAACATGAGAATAACAATTCATGAAAAGATATATTTGTGTGTTTGTTCGAGTCAAATGCAAGTATCGAGTCATAATGGATGTTTTGCGAAATTTTTCCAGATTCTAAAGATGCAAATTTTCCGTAATTTTTTTAAAATCATGAGACCCTTTTTGTCGATAACTTGACGGCATCAACTGATGGCGTCGGGAAGGAGTAAAACAACAGTTACTTTTCTCGCTTTACGAGCTACTTATAAATTTTGGAATTTTCTAGGTCTTAATTTTCCGAAATTCATGAAACATCCATTCCACAAGCATTATATCCTAGTCTAATCGAGTCTTATATATATTATTACCAATCGATTTTACGAAGGTTTCGTTGTTTTTTCAAATATGCGGGTTTTATTTATCAAGAAGAAGAAACAAAAGATTGGAAGGAACTTTTCACGCATAAATTTTTCTTGGAAAGGATTTAACCACTACTTTACACAGATCTACCGAGCTAATCGGGAGTACTAGTTTCTTTCGTTTTAATTACCTTCCATTATCATAACTTTGATACTTTCGGGAATATTGGGGACAATGTTCAGTTTAAGTGTAGGGAGGGAAAATAAAACGGGAACTTTGAAACTATGCTTATCCTTGATTATTTGCTTATCCAATTGTATTTGTGTAATAAACCATGAGAAAAGGTCGGTTAGGGTAATTTTGGCACCAAATTTGAAATTTTTCATGACATATGGGAGTGGGCCATTAGTCTTAACAAAAGTGTCTCACGGATAGGAAGTTGCATGACTAGCACAAAAACCCTTTACCACCCAAATTCCACCAAAAAATGTGAGGACCACCCTTAGATTAGTAGGAATTAAAGCATTCATCTTTAATGCTTAGAGTGTAAACCGGTAGTATATTAGATTCTAGAACTTGTTTTGTAATGCATCCCGAGATCGCTAGTAAGACTACATTTGTGTAGTTAGGAATAACTAAATGATAAGAGGAATTAGGATAACCCTTATTTGATACCCGTAATATAATTACTTCTTCCACATCGGTTGAGTAATTCTCCCACACCCTTTGCGTTGTACTCATCTTTAGTACACGATACCCTAGTTAACCCCTCGAGCCTATCCTTTTCGCGGTTCTCGTGATGTTTCGGTTTTCGGAATATCAATGAAGACATTGTTTACACCCCACCCCAAATATATACCCAAATCGCCTTAGCCTACCTCGTATGCACTCACTTTTAGTGCATTATTGTTATCACCCTAAACCCTTAGTTCAATTATCTAATTACTTGCATGAGTTGCTAATTCGAGTCATATCCTTTGTACACAATTTTGGGACGATTAAGACTCATGGGAAAAGTTAAAGTTTATAAAATGATTGGAAGGGAACGTTAAATTCCTAATTTATGTAATAACATACCCCAGTGTTTTGATCTTTTCAATTGGGTCAAATTAGTGTTAGAGTAATATAAACTCAAGTGTAGGGATGTGCCTTTAAATCCCTATCATTTTGATGTTATAGAGGATGGTAGAGTAAAAGTGTATGAAAAAAAAAAAAAAGAAAAAAAAAAAACATACAGCTACCATCCTACATCTATCCTTTAAATTTATGTTTGTTTATTTCGGTTAGCTAGAGTATAGAGTGTCGAGTCTTGGGTTAGCAGCGCCATTCTTCGTATGCTTGTAACATAAGAGATTTTGACTTGCCACCACTAAATAGCCTATCCCACCAAACCCTTTATTTCCCTACCGTAAGCCTAAAATTACAACCCTTTAAAGACCTCTTTGATAGTCTTTCTAGGTGCTACGCCAAAGCGATGGAGGTTTGATCTATTCTCAAGCCTATGGTAATCTATGTACTAGGACCGGTTAATGAGTGTTTATCTTCCATTTCCAACTTGTTATATTTCATATACACCCGAGAGAGATGTGAGTATCCAAACACCCCATGTGAGGTGCTAGTATGTAATTCCGTGCTTGTTATGACTTTCTGGGCTTATATGTGTTGTGGACTGTTTTAAACCAATGCTTCATGACCCCTAACTTATAAATTAATTGGCTAAAGCACATTTGCTTGAGGACAAGCAAATACCAAGTGTAGGGATATTTGATAAGGTTTTAAATGTACCTTTTGAGGGTCGTTGAAGCCCTTATTTGATCACTTTTGTATCCGTTATTACTTAATATCGTTCCTTTTCACTTTTAGGTCTCTTGATGGCAAATTGTCAGATCGGCACTTATTTGGACGAAAAGGCGCGATTATCTGAAGAAAATGGCCAAAGTCAAGAATCGAGACACTCAATTGCCGAAAACACAAGGTGACGGCGTCACTACTTAATCTATGACGCCGTCGGAGGATTTTGTGACGGACGAGAAGCCAAACTCTTATTTTCAGTGGCGACGTCAAGTTATAAAAGAGTAGACCGTCGCAACTCGCATTTGAGCTAGATTCAATCCACACGGCGCCGAAGTCAAGAGGACGGCGTCACAAGTACTAAGGTGGCGCCGTTGCAAGACTAACGTGGCCAAGACGAAAACCTAATGACGCGATCCGGCGTCACACAACATAAGGTGGCGGCCGTCGCATATGTAATCATATATATAGAATCCGAATTTTTCGGTATTGGTGTGTAGTCTTTTGGGTAAAACCTAAACCGAACCAAGGTTTGTCTTGTACAAGATTTTAGGGTTCCAAACCCTATCTTACATCAAGATAAGTGTTTTACTTCATTAATTCAATTATGTCTTTGATTATTTGTGTGTATGCTAGCATGTTCTTCATGTCCCAGCTAATTTACTTGTGTGTTTGCTTAGGAATATGAAACTTAATTATTGAATATTGATTGGTTGTCTCTTATCTTAGTTGTTAATGATCTAGTAATGCGATAGGTCTTCGTTGTGTACTTAATGCTTGATTAATCTTTGTGAACCTTAGGTTATAGCACCTTGAGCGGTTGTAAGCTAAACTATCTAAAGAGGCCTTAGAGTTAGAGTTTATGATCTCTAGTGGTATTTTGTAGACGAGACCCTTTGGTAACTTCAAAGAGTTAGGGAAACGCATACCCTACAACTTTAGACGCTGCAACGCAATTAAGAATAAGGGCGTGACAATTCAACCACCAATAGGAGATAATTAAGGAGTAGTAAAACCTAAGTAAACACATCTTTAAACTATCATACGAGCACACAATAATTAGACATAGACCGCATACACCTTAGATTAGATAATTAGATAAGTAGAGTAAACGGTAGCAATACCAATCCCAAATCCAAACCCCGAGATTCGTACCTTTCCATTTCTAAAAACATAAAAAGATAAAAATAATCTTTCTCAACCCCAACCTTAGCGTAGTAACTTCTCACTAGCATTCCTATTCCCCAGAGAACGATATCAATACCGGTGGCTTACCCTAATACTACACTACAACGATTAGGTTCATCGCTTAGGGTGTTATAAAACTTGCTCGAAGAAAAGGAAGTTCCTTTGACCCCGAACGACGCGTGTAGCGTTATCAAGTTTTTGCGGTAGCGGTGTCTAGTTTCGATAAAATTTTAGCGGTGATTAAGTTTGTTTCAAGAATCAGTATTTTAAGCGTTCAGGAATCAGCCATACTTTCCGAATCAATGTATACTTTCCAAAGATACATTGCATTTAATTTGAGATTACAACATAGCATTCAATGTTATGAGATTTCACATGTTTCACTTTTT
The DNA here is from genome assembly GCA_022545495.1 of Chrysanthemum lavandulifolium. Taxonomy (NCBI): domain Eukaryota; kingdom Viridiplantae; phylum Streptophyta; class Magnoliopsida; order Asterales; family Asteraceae; genus Chrysanthemum; species Chrysanthemum lavandulifolium. The sequence continues at coordinate 128,991,291 of CM040246.1, read as the reverse complement.
CACTTTTTCAATTGTTGACTATTTGACCATTTTCTCTTTTTATGTAGTATAGATTAGAAATAGAGATACAACTACCTTTTCATTTAGAACAATAAAAACCATTGTTCGAGAAAAGACATTATTGCCGCTGGAAAATTACAATCAAAATACGTAACTTAGTTCTCAGAAATTTTAATCACGGAGTATTCGTCGTGGTCACACACAAATATCCTGTGAGTATTAGACTAAGGGTTTTATATCAGACAGGTTACCCAACTTTCCCACTTTGTTCGCCTAAGTTACCAAACTTTCATTTTGTTCACTTAGGTTACTGAACTTTAGTTAAGCATTCAACCTTCACTTTTCATTGTAATCAAAGTAACCCAAATGCATTTGTTTAGGTAAGTTAAGTAACCCAAATGCATTTTTTTAGGTAAGTTAAGTAACCTAAATGTCTCATTTTACAAATTCAGTAACCTGAATGTCAACTCAGGTGTAGTCGATACCATTGCTTGCACAAAAATTAGTTTGGTAACTTAGGCGAATAAAGTTGGAAAGTTGGGTAACCTATGTGTCTATAAACCCTTAGACTAATGCTAGTGGCAATCACATTTTCACAAAAGGAACCCCGCTACCTCAACTTTCTCTCTTTACTACTCCACCCTAACCACAATTTGTTAATAGGCGACCGCAACCACAACCAAAGACATATTCCATAAAAAAAAAACACAAAAAAAAACTACGCACATAAATGTTTCAAATGTTTTAGTCGGTTGAGAAACCGAAATTTTGAAATGGTTGTTTTGCGACACATCACTTTGAGGTGGGCTAATGAGGCACACATTACTTTTATAGGGTTGTGGTCGTTGGGCAACGCCCTTAGGCTAACCACAATGGGTCGGTCAACCCAAAGGGTTGTGCAAAGTTGTCCCACTGTGGGGGTTGGGTCGACCTAGGTTGGGTTGAACAAAATGGACGAACTAGTTCCTCTTGCCGACAGAGTTGTATATCACTTGTGGACAAAACTTTTGTACCATTTGGCATTAAAAAAAAAAAAAAACTTTTACCAATTTTACAACATTATAAATACCAACATCAAACACATTTTTAAAAACTTTACCACTTTTACAACATTATAAAATTAAATTTTTAATTATTGTTGTAATGTTTAAGTATTTTTATTAATAACGTTTAATTTTGTTTTTAAAAATATCTGAATTAAAAAAAAATCTCAGGTCACAACTGTGGTAACTAGGTCGTCATCAAATCGTTAAAGAGAGAAAGCAGATGTGGCAGGGTCGACCCAGGTCACCACTGCTGCCGACCTTAGTGTTACGGTAATAATAATGTCTTTTAACATTAAACGGTAATGTCTTTTTTCATTAAAAAGAGGACACCATTGTCATTAGAGCACAAGGTATGAGGTGCTATTGGTAAGTCATCGGTGAGTCATTGGTGTGCCAACCTTACCGGCCAATATGCCAAACTTGTGCCAAATGCACCATTTTGTGTTTTAAGCTACTCCACTAGCTCAAGCCAAATGCACTTTTTGTGTGTGTGTGTGTTTTTTTTATTGTGAGTGAGTGGTATATTTGGTGGGGTATTTGCGGGACCTACATATGATGTTGGTGGTGTGTTATGAGGGAGTGTTGTTTGAGTTATTGGTGTGTTATTGAGAGGTGTATGATGTGACACTGAGGTGACATACCAATAACTTGTTATTTAGTTCTTGCATACCTTGTGCTCTTATAGATAAAGGTGACGTGTTGTATGTTTAGATAGCTTAGGCCCACGGCACACTTAAGTCGTTACTTCTTGTCCTCTTCTTCCTGGACTTGTAGAAATTAAGGGAACAACCGGAGAAGGACTCGTGAGTCTTTTAGACTTTCAAGTATGTCCTAACATTCAATTTTGTTTGTCTATTGAAAAATTCTAAGCCTACAATAATTGAATTTTCAAGTAATTCGATTGTTGGTAGATGTTGAAAGGTAATATTATGTAATTGTGTATGTGTTCTTAAAGTTTGACACGGCAAATTAAATAATAACATATCAAAGAAAAATGGTGTAGAGTTAAGTTATTTGGGTCTATGTTAGTATGTTTGATGAAATAAGATTTCGAATATGGGTTTTGTTAATACAAATAAGTTGTAAAAACGTTTATTTATTTTTTACGATCTTTTAATGTTTTGTCGATAACAAACGTAAAATCATTTTAACGAAACAAATAAAATACTTAAATGGTTTGAGCCAATAGTTTACTAACACACTTACGTTTTCATATAAAACAATAAACAAGTAATAGTGTTTTCATGTTATAGTAATGCATATGTATAACAACTAGTGTTTACATTATGGGTATATATATACATACTTAGTATATATTGTAATGGGTAGAAGTCTAAGTATTTGACCTATTGACTAGACATATTGAATGTAGTTGGGTAAAACCCATAGAGCATGATCTATAACCCATGATTCATTGCATGACATCATGCATGAAATCATAATGGGTATTATCCATAACCCATGGAGCTAACCCATGACCCATTGACTAGATACATTGCATCTCCTAGATACATTGTATCTATGTGGATACCCATGATCCAAAGTCCATGATCCATGATCCATGATCCATGACCCATAACCCATTTAGGAGGAGCGTCTTACGGATCCCCAGGAATACACTGGACGAATCCCTCAAGCAAGGGATCCGTAAGACAGTAGTGAAATTTTTTCTATAAATAGTGAGCCATTTCTTCATTGTAACTCACCCATTTCACACACAATCTCTCTTAGTGTTGTAAACTCTCTAACCTCAGATTCAAATGATCTTTCTATGTAGTTTTGTATTTGTGTGATTTTTTAGGTTCCTCTTAAAGGCGAGATCACCAACTCTTGAAGTCGAGTAAGCTCAAGTCCATGGGTTGCCAAGTGATAACATCAAATAGTCCTGAATATTAAGTGTCAGTTTCCCCCGTTAATGCTCGTTATTTATATCATTTATATGGATTTACGCTTGTTTTCCATTGTTTTACACTTTCGGGTAAATTGCGAGCATTGGAGCTAAAGAGATGCGGAAATGGAAGCGTTACTAAGGATTTATCACAGTATGCTTATTTTGAAGAGGTTCTGGCGTAACTCGTCTCTCACATTCTGTAACTATTGCGTGACCACAGTCCAACTCATCGAGAGGTTCGGTAACTCCTTCAAAAGATTACGACGTAACTCCATTAGGTCAAAGAGGTTCCACACGGCGATACTTACGCCGTAACTCTTCGCATCACTTACGGCGTAACCATGTTTATTGAAGACTACGGTAACCACATATAAGGTTCGCCGTAACTAACGATCTAGTGCATTTACGGAGAAATAGAAGGTTCTGGTAACTCGTCTTTAGTTACAAGTAACCCGGACACTGCCTATAAATACCCCACAATTCTAGCATTTCTAATCATCCCATTCCACACACAACACTCGAGAGCGTGGGAAAAAGCTCAAGGAAGGTCTATGGAAGCATACGGAGTTGTTTCGAGGAGAATCACACCATTCGATAAGCTTTAGCTTTTATTATTTCTTTTACTTTCAATTCATGTATTTCGTACCTTTGAACATTGAATTGATGTGCATGATTAATATGAGCCTAAGCACCCTTTGGTGCTAGCCTAGTTATGATTCCTTAATTGTTTTGTTTGCGTTTACCTTTACTTATTACAATTATTTCTAAGTGTATGCATGCATAGTTCTTTGTTAGTCACTTCGGTTCGATAGTTTTGAATGGCGGTGAGGCCTATTGCCTAGGAGATATGACCAAGCGACCCTAGGTGAAGCGGATTTGAGAGCGGGAAGGGTAGATATGACCAACTAATCGACCCTTTCTACTTGTGCGATTTGACCAACCGATCACCTATTGTTTGGATGAACTTAAGAATTGGGGGGTGTAGTGTCTAAGTTCTAACGGCCGAGCACTGTTATTTAGAATCTAGCATGTCGCGGTACTTAATGACTCGGCTTAGGAGACCCGGGAACAACGGGACTTATGACGGTGCTTGATTTCTCCTATGGTGGCATCTTTCTTGCGATAGGTTAGGCGAATTGACCAAATGTTGTCCTCTCGAATTTGACCCCACAAGTAATTGGAAGTAGGTAGAGCGTAAACATTACTAGTTAGGAGGATTAACTAG
>CM040246.1:128960115-128987029 GCA_022545495.1 Chrysanthemum lavandulifolium | reverse complement strand
GAGTTGTTTTTGAACCTCCAACAGGACCCCAAACCAAAACTTCTATTCCTTACCCTCACGCTTAAATGAGCAAAGCTCCGTCTAAAAGCTGGCCATCAAATGGAAAAATTCTTTCAAATTTTCCAAGAACTACGCTTTTGACATAAGCTTTGCGGATGATATCATGTCGATGCCCAAGTTTGCATCAACTCAAACACATGTTAAGCAATAAGGAAAAACTGCTTGAATGGCTAAGACCCTTTGAATCCAGAACCGCCAGCCATTTCATAAAGAAGCTTCCAAGCTTGGAGATCCCGGAAAATTTCTTCTTCCTTGTGTTTTTCCGTGAATGATTGAATGCTTTGCCCTTGCCGATCTTGGTGCAAGCATCAATCGATGCCTTACCAAGATGGAAGAAACTTTCTTCCGTAACTTATTCCACCGCATGACTCTTGAGCTTGCGATCGTTCTATATCAAGGCCCTTGGCATCGCCGAGGATGTATTTCAGTGAAAGTAGGAAAGTTCCATTTTCTAGTCGACTTTGTGGTTGTTGATTTCGACACGATCCTCGGTTCCCTCATTGTTGGACGAGGATTCCGAGAACGGGTCGTGCTCTTATTGATGTATTTGAGCAAGAAATCACGTTACGTGTGGGTAATGAAGTCGTTACCTTTAACCTTGATCAAACTTCGAGGTACTCCTCAAATTATGATATCGAATCAATTAATCGAGTCGATTTAATTGATATTGCTTCAGCAGGAGTACTCTCAAGAGTTTCTTGGTTATCTTCATAATTCCGTGAGTGGGGATTCCACCACATCTTCTCAACCAATCATTGCCGACTCTTCCCTCTCTCACCCATTCGAGGAGGTGGCTTCCTCTGGAAGAGCTCAATGAATTTCTGTTATTAATGAATCAATTCCACTTTGGAATTGATGGTGTTTATGATCTCGGAGGAGATATCCTTTATCCGAACAATTGTTAAATGAAGATGCATTACCTTCACCTCCGAAAAGATCACGATTGAGGAAATCAAATCAAGACAAACATCACCCAAGAATTTCCCGAGGTTGAACTTAAGGACCTACCTCCTCATCTCGAGTATGCATTCTTGAGGGTGATGATAAATTACCCGTCATAATCGCTAAAGACTTAATCGAGGAGGAAAAGATCGCCTCATAAAGGTCTTGAAGTCACACAAACAAGCAATTGCTTGGAAACTCTCCGACATTGTGGTATCAACCCCGAGTTTTGTACCACAAAATCTTAATGGAGGATGACTTCAAACAAGCAATTCAACATCGAGAAAGGGTGAATCCTAAGATTCACGAGGTTATCAAACAAGAGGTTCTCAAACTTGATGATGCGGTTTAATTTATCTGATCTCGATAGTCCTTGGGTTAGCCCAATCCACTCGTGGTTCCAAAAAGGTGGCATTATCGTTGTCACAAATGAAGAAAACGAAAGTTAATTCCAACTCGATTGGTTACAGGATGGCGTGTGTATTGACTATCGCAAGTTAAACGGCCACCAGAAAGACCATTTTCCTCACCCTTCATGGATCGATGTTTGAGAGATTAGCGTGAACTAATATCGTTGTTTCCTTGATGGTTTCTCGGGATACTTTCATCCCCATTGATCCGCTTAGATCAAGAAAAGACCACATTCACCGCCCATACGGAACTTTGCCTACGCACGATGCCTTTTGGCCTATGTAATGCTCCCGCATCGCTCCAACGATGTATGATGGCAATTTTCCACGCACATGATCGGGAAACAATGGAGGTGTTTATGGATGACTTCTCGGTCATTGGGGACTCGTTTCATACATGTCTCCCATTTAGATAAAATGTCAAACGGTGCGAAGACACCAATCTATGTCTAAATTGGGAGAAGAGCCACTTTATGGTCAAAGAAGGCATAGTCCTTGGCCATAAGATTTCAAAAATGGGATTGAGGTAGATAGAGCAAAAGTTGATGTTATTGCTAAATTGCCTCGTCCTACTACCGCAAAGGTATTAGGAGTTTTCAGGTCATGCCTAAGGTTTTATCGTGAGATTCATACAAGATTCTCTAAAATCGCCTGGCCTATGACCCATCTTCTTAAAAAGATGCTCCTTTTATCTTCTCACCGAGTGCATCAAGCTTTGAAACATTAAAGGAAAAGCTACAAGCACCCATTCTAGTTGCCCCGATCGGGATTTACCACTGAGCTTGAGCTCATGTGCTATGCAAGTGATTTTGCTATCGGTGCGGTCTTGGGGCAACGAAAACCAAGCATTTTCACCTATCCACTACGCGAGAAGACTATGATCAAGTTTCAAACCCATTACACCACTACGTAAAAGAATTATTAGCCGGTGTATGCGCTTGAAAAGTTTCGCCATACCTTATCTTGACCAAATGCGGGTGTATACGGATCACTTCGGCCTCAAATATCTCTTTGCAAAACAAGAAGCAAAGCCGAGATTGTTCGCTGGGTTCTCCTCCTACAAGAATTTGATATCATTATACGTGATAAAAAGGAGTCGAGAACCCGTCAGCCGATCATCTGTCTCCGATTAGAGAACCCTCACCAAGATGTTTTCGAGAAAAAGGAAATAAACAAAACATTTCCTCTCGAAACACTCAATGTGGTTTCTTTTCGTGGAGACTCTTCTACCCCATGGTTTGTCGACTTTGCAAATTACCATGCGGGTAACTTTATGGTGAAAGGGATGTCGTCCCAACGTAAAAACAAATTCTTTAAAGATGTAAACATTACTCGGGACGACCCTACTTATTCAAAATTTGCGCTGATCAAGTCATCGAGCGATGCGTATGTAGGTCGAAGCTATTGACATTCTCAAAGCTTGCCATTCGACCTACCTGGGGACATCATAGCCCCAACTACACCGCCAAGAAGGTGTTTGATTCTCGATTCTATTGGCCCACGATTTATAAGGATGCCCACGAATTTATCAAAACATGTGACGCTTGTCAACGCCACGGAATATCTCACAAAGAAATGAAATGCCGCGAAACGCCATTCAAGTGCGAGATTTTGACATCCGGGCATTGACTTTATGGGCCATTTCCTTCATCTCGCTGGAAATAAATACATACTGCGGGTCGCTGACTATTTGTCAAAATGGGTCAAGCTAAGGCTTTGCCTCACCAACGATGCCCGAGTTGTTGTGAAATTCTTAAAATCTCTTTTGCTAGGTTTCGAACTCACGAGCTATAATCGCGATCGTGGTACGATTTTTGCAATGACCGCTTGATAGAGTCATGCAAAAGTATGGTGTAACTCACTGCCTCTCATCGCTGCACTCACCCCCAAACAAGTGGGCAAGTGGAAGTTTCCAACCGAGGATTAAAGAATTTCGGAGAGGCTGTTGGCTAAAACCGTGCCTCTTGGTCGGATAAGCTAGATGACGACTGGCCTTCCAGACAACTTTTATAAACACCCATCTGTACTCCATTGATGAGTGTCTAAATACTCATCATTTTTGTACAATATAAAGCGCAAAATCATCTAAAACACTCAAAAATGCATCAAAATGATGAAAATATCACAAATCGGTGTTTTATGTGTTTTAAATGCAAAAATATCAAATCGGATGGAAAACGTATCAAGTTTGCATAATTGGCGGTTTAGTCCCCAGTTTCAAAAGTTGTCAAAAGCAGTCCTGGTAAAACCAAATAAAGAGAAATATCATTTTAAAGTCCCTAGGGATTCTTAAGTTGTCAAAAATGGTCCTTGAGATTTAAATTTACAAATTTACAATTTAGGTCCTTTAACTTTCAATAATGGCAAGATAGGTCCCTAAACTTTCAAAGCTTGTCAATTATGGTCCCTTAAAACAGGTTTGGAAAATTACAGGTTTGGTCCTTGGAGATTTCAGATTTACAAGTCAAGCCCTTGTCTTAATTATTACCTAAAGACTTGTCAAAATGATTTTGGACCTTAAGCCTATTATGACCCCCCTGTCATTTAACCCCATTTGACCCCCCTTCACTAATATCTGGTCAAATCCACAACTCAAACTAACACCCCTTTGGCGCCAACTCACCTCCTTCCCCACTTGTTTCTGCAAACACCCCTGCACACTCAAGCCCTCCTCACTTATCCCTTCCCTTGTCCCCTCCAAACACTACATCAAGAAGCTTTGATTACTCCTCTCCTCATCACACTCAACACCCACCGGTGTCAAATAAACCTTTCCTTAAAATTGACATTTTGGCCAAAATTCTAAAAGTCACCCAAATACTACGGAATCGGTGGGATCCGCTCGGAAGATGTGAGAGAATCATGTGAGGCTATAAAGAGAGTGAAGAAGCAAAGGAAAAGGAGTAGCTAGTTTTGTTTTTCCTCTTTAATGTCGTTTTTAATAAACTGTTTTTGTTTAAGTTAAATGTTGTAATTTCAAGTTAAACTTTATTAAAGTAAGTTATTAAAGTGTATTAAGACCTATTTCAAGTGTTAATTTCGGTTGTGCTAAATTTCCAAGTTTATGAGTTCTTGTTGAGATTCTCGGTTTCAAAGTTTTACGTCCGGGTTGTTAATTGCTTGTTTTAAGCTTAAAAAGTTTGGTTAAGGTCTTTATAAGCTTTCTATAAGCTCATGATACATTTTAAGCAAATGTGTTGCTGGTCAATGAAAGTCAAGCGTGCCTAAATTGGATTGGTGATGATTTGGGTGATGCGGAGGATGAATATGGGTTCAAATAGATTAGTTTAAAACAGGTTTGGGTTTGGTATTGGTCTGCTGACACCGGTGGGCGATGTGAGTTACCTTCTCACTTTTCATTTTTAGTCAATATTGCGGTTTATACTTATATGTGTATCTAAGGACTCCAATAGTTTTAACATGTTAATTTAGTTGTATTTAGGTCATGTAAGTCTAGTTTGATCAATGGTATATGTCGGATAGCGACTTGGTTAAGTGTACTTTGCTTATCGAGTTCACAAAATGGTGTTTAGTTCTTGTGCTTTATCATCTTAGATACCTAATCGATAGATAGAACCTCTTGGTTCATGTTTGTTTGGTTGTCTTTGACTCTATATGTCTTACTTTTGTACTTATAACTTGCCTAAGTCAAAATTTCCTTTTAAGCGATTTAAGATCTTCTGTTGGAATTTTGCAAGGTCAAAACCTTATTTTGTGTTCAAATTCAAATAACGTTGCTTGCTTTATGTTCATCACACCTTAATATGTCATTTCAGTTCTTAAATCAAGATTAAACTTGGAAAAAGTCAATCTTCGGTTTGATAAAAGTCAAAAGTTAAAAACTAAGTTTTGGCCACTCTAGCGAGGATTTTCATGCACTCGGTTCTAGGTCAAATCAAGTGAATATTGTTGCTTTTAAAACCTCTCTTGGTCTAGTTTATGTTTGTCATTTTTCATATTTTTGCAAATTTTCTTCAAGCTCTAAAAGAGCTTGTCAAATTGGTGATGAATCCGCATGCGAGGCCTTTATTAGCTGCGAGGGTTGGCGGGTTTTGCAAGGTCTACATAGAGCTCATCATAGCTCCATTAGGTCTGAGTTTTGGTGTGTAAGATCTCACCCAGGTCTTTTCCAATTCCCAATTGCTTGATTTCAGTTTTAGCTTAATGAGTGGCTTGTGCTTATACCTAAAGTGAGCACACATTAGCTTTTTAGCTTATTCTCAAAACATCAAATCTATACTAGCTTGTGATTCTGTGGTTTAGGCTTGTTGAGATCTGTTGCAATCTAGTTCTTGTAGCTTATTATAGTCCTGTTTTCGGTTGGTGCCTTTTGGTGAGCTTTTGGCTTATCCAGTCTTAATCATAAGCACTTTCCATATCGATTCATATTCCTCCTAACAAGCACCTGTTTTCCATTTTATTATATTCCTAATATTATTTTAGAGTTTTCTTGAAATTTTCAGATTTTTCTAAGTTGTTTTGCTATTTTTCTTAATTTAAATTAGTTTTTAAGCATTTTAAATAGCTTTTAATACAAAAATTAAGAAAAGCTTCAAAAAATAATTTTTCATTTTCTTAAGTTAAGATAAATATAAAAAGCAAAAAATATTTTTCCATAATTTTCTTAGTTTAAAAAGTATTTTCTAGCATTTTAATTAGTTTTAAATAGTAATTAATTAATAATAAATATATAAAAAGTCAAAAAATATATTTTCAGTTTTAAAATTAGTTTTATCATATTTTAGATTTTCTAAGTTTTAATTTTATTTTTCTAGTCTCATTTCATATTTTCTTTTATTTTAGAGTATTATTAAATAGTTTAATATAGTTTTAACTAATAAAAATTAAATAAATAGTTTTAAAAATAATTTTCTTTTTCTAATAATTTTCTTATATAATTAGGATTGTAAAAATGTATTTGCTATATTCATAGGTATTTTCCTTCTTTATTTTCACGTTTTATTTTGTACGTTAATGTAGTTTTTAATTTAAACGTACGTTTTAGGTTTTAAACGTTCATCACTTTAAATTTAGTGATAGCGTTTATTTAATATATTTTATCTTTTTAATTTTCTTAATTTGTATTTTAGTCGCTTTAATTTATATCTTTTGGTAGTATAATCATCCGTCAATCCTTTCGGATCATTATCCTTAGTGATCCTTCTATCGTGCGAATTAGTGTTGTACACACCATTGAGTCTCCGTGGGACTTAACGACCGGAATTCATTGTATTCTCGATCTTCATTGTATTTGTGCTAGCGGTTTAAGTCTCATTACGGTTAGCCATTCATGAGTGGGTGGCTTGTGTGATTAGACTTGACGGTTTGCACGCATCAAAATTTTGGCGCATTGCGCCGGAGGCTTTAGCGTGTGTTTAGCCTTTTTCAGATCCATTCTTGCACATACCCCATCATTTGTAAAAAGTTTTTTGTAAAGTTATCAGAAAATCCAAAAAGTTCATTAACACTTTTCCTATAGTGTTAAAAACACCAAAAATATTTTCATTCTTTGTTTTTACAGCATATTTTTCAAAAATCCAAAAATATCCATCCTTTATCCTCCAATCTGTTTAATTCTACATTTCTTTATCTTCAAATCTGTTTAATTCTTCATTCCTTATCTTCTTTAACCGTTTAATTCTCCATTCCTTATCCTCTTATCCGTTTAATTCTTTATGTCATGGTATTTGACATGTTCCTGGTGTGGAGGTCCATTTAATGGTGGAAATTGTCGGCGATGTACCAATGTGGGTTTCGGAGACAAAGTTGTCGGTAATCGATCCTATTTCATATGAAACACCGATTTTTCCTACCTACCTCCACAACCCCAATCTGAATCCTACTCATGCAGTGTTGTGGGAATGATTCTCATTACGGTTTTGATTGTCCTCCACGGGTCCCGCTTGTCTATGAGCCGGAACCATGTTACAATCGAACTTTGGTGAAAGTTATTTTCCCAATTATCTCATTGTGAGAATCGCGGGGTCCTCGTGAGACTTTTGAATGTCAACCGATGAATCAAAATTTTCAAAATTCCAATTCTCCGGTTTGAGAATTTCCAACCCCCGATATTCCATCGGTCATCGGACTTCCGAGCCTTCACGACATCTCAATGATTACGAGGAATGTAATCTTCCTCAAAGTTCGAAGAAATCGCATTCGAAAGAAAGCGCAAATGAAAAGAATGGTGTGTAAGCTTGACAGATGAATATAAGAATCGAGATATGATGGCGATGATGATGAGGATAGTATTCAAATGAAGGAATACTATGATTACGACGAGGAGAGTGTTACTCAATTGAGCGATCTTATTTCTCAACTCCTCGGTCTATTGCTATCACACCTATCTTACCTTTATTGCTTCCAAAGACTCTCTCATAATGGGGGCGAGCCTCTTAGCACTATTCCGAAATGGAATCGTCTAGTGTTGAGAACCTTGTTCCAACCCCAGTGAGTCCGAGGTTATCTCCGTAATATGTGTGATGAGCCTCTTAATGATGACTCTTCTCCTCCTCTTGACATTCCATATGATCATGTTGATATGTTCTCCGATTTCGATAACGATTGTACTTGTTTGACGATTCTTTATCCTATGGAGACATCGATTATGTCGAGCTACCTTCGAGCTAGTTAGCTTAGAAGAAGTGAGAAATTCGATGATCACGGAAATTGAGGGCGAGATACTTCGTGACAAATTGTTCAATATAAATCTCCTCGTTTCTAAGATCGAATCATTTTGTGCTAAGTCGACTTCATCTCCTATCCCGTTGTGGATAGTGACTCTACATTGGACAAGCCCGAGCTTGAGGCTTTTCAATGATTCTCTTCATGAAGAGTTCTCCGGTGAACTCTCTCATGACATATCCTCGGAATATGATCATTTCCATTTTGATCTTGAGGATGATATTGGCTCGGAGGAAGGTGTACTCTATCATAAGAGTTTGCTTATTGATGATACTACCTTCACCCTTCCTCCCGACATGTCTACATTTGAGGATGAAGAATGGATCTTGATTGTTATCAACATCTTTCTTCCATTCCTCACTTATGATGTGACTTCCTCTCTTCTTCACTCCTTGGGAGTGAGGACACTATCTTTGACCCGGCATTTTCATTTATCATCGTGCGCGGGTCTTTCTCTATATCTCATCGGTGTGGAACTTTCACGTGCTTCAATGTTTATCCAAACATCTTGAATGAAAGTCCGATGGAGATTGTATCTTCCACTTGCTTCCCATGAACCAATGAATGCGGGTCGAGTCAAGCTAGCGACTGAAATCAAAAACGATGCACACACAATATGGGTTTTCACCCATATTTCGACTTCTTACCCTTTCTACCACCTAAGTGTGGGGTGATGCCCACATGTTATACATTTATATTTCAAAAAAAAAAAAAAAAAAAAAAAAAAAAAGGCTTTTAAAATAATGGCCGTAGTATTTCCCTTTTACGTTCTTTGTTTCGTATAACCGCGGTACTTTGAATATTGAGGGCAATATTCATTTCTAAGTGTGGGGAATTCTCACGAATTTCATATATTATCTACCCAATTCCCGTTTTGGCCAAAATTTTTTTGGAGTAAGTGTTCTACACTTACTCATCTTGATTATCGATCCGCCATGTACGTAAGACAAAAGGATTGGCTAATCCGAGAGCAAACGGCTCTTGGTAAAGATATATCAAATCCGTTTATATGGCTTGCAATTTGCCCAAAATTGTATGGTTCTCATTCACCATATCCTAAAAAGTGAAGAGTTGGCTAGCCCGCAAGGTTATGGCTTGTGGTAAAGGCGATGGAAAAACCATAATTGGTAATCGACTCACCAAAGATAATAACGATAATTTATCTAAGAGTTGGCTAGTCCGGAAGGTGCAACACGGTAAAGACAAATCAAATCCGTTCTGACTTATGATTTGCTCAAAATCATTTGGTTATCGATGTACCAAGGTTCTTACTTGAACTGAAACATTTGGCTACTCCAGTGATGGCTTTTGGTAAAGAGTTTTCAAATCCATTAAGTTTTCTCAAAAGATTGCTAGGGACTAGCAATAGTTCGATGTGGGGATTGATGAGTGTCTAAATACTCATCGTTTTGTACAATATAAAGCGCAAAATCATCCGAAAACACTCAAAAATGCATCAAAATGATGAAAATATCACAAATCGGTGTTTTATGTGTTTTAAATGCAAAATATCAAAATCGGATGAAAAACGTATCAAGTTTGCATAATTGGCGTTTAGTCCCCAAGTTTCAAAAGTTGTCAAAAGCAGTCCCTGGTAAAACCAAATAAAAGAAATATCATTTTAAAGTCCCTAAGGTTCTTAAGTTGTCAAAATGGTCCTTGAGATTTAAATTTACAAATTTACAATTTAGGTCCTTTAACTTTCAATAATGGCAAGATAGGTCCCTAAACTTTCAAAGCTTGTCAATTATGGTCCCCTAAAACAAGTTTGGAAAATTACAGGTTTGGTCCTTGAGATTTCGATTTACAAGTCAAGCCCTTGTCTTAATTATTACCTAAAGACTTGTCAAAATGATTTTGGACCTTAAGCTATTATGACCCCTGTCATTTAACCCCATTTGACCCCCTTCACTAATATCGGTCAAATCCACAAGTCAAACTAACACCCTTTGGCGCCAACTCACCTCCTTCCCCTTGTTTTCGCAAACACCCGCACACTCAAGCCCTCCTCACCTTATCCCTTCCCTTGTCCCCCCTCCAAACACTACATCCAAGAAGCTTTGATTACTCCTCTCCTCATCACACTCAACACCCACCAGCTGTCAAATAAACCTTTCCCGCCAAAATTGACATTTTGGCCAAAATTCAAAAGTCACCCAAATACTCTGGAATCAGGTGGGATCCACTCAGAAGATGTGAGAGAATCATGTGAGGCTATAAAGAGAGTGAAGAAGCAAAGGAAAAGGAGTAGCTAGTTTTGTTTTCCTCTTTAATGTCGTTTTTAATAAACTGTTTTAGTTTAAGTTAAATGTTGTAATTTCAAGTTAAACTTTATTAAAGTAAGTTATTAAAGTGTATTAAGACCTATTTCAAGTGTTAATTTCGGTTGTGCTAAATTTCCAAGTTTATGAGTTCTTGTTGAGATTCTCGGTTTCAAAGTTTTACGTCCGGTTGTTAATTGCTTGTTTTAAGCTTAAACAAGTTTGGTTAAGGTCTTTATAAGCTTTCTATAAGCTCACAATACATTTTAAGCAAATGTGTTGCACTGGTCAATGAAAGTCAAAGCGTGCCTAAATTGGATTTGGTGATGATTTGGGTGATGCGAGAGGATGAATATGGGTTCAAATAGATTAGTTTAAAAGCAGGTTTGGGTTTGGTATTGGTCTACACACGGTGGACGCGATGTGAGTTACCTTCTCACTTTTCATTTTTAGTCAATATTGCAGTTTATACTTATATGTGTATCTAAGGACTCCAATAGTTTTAACATGTTAATTTAGTTGTATTTAGGTCATGTAAGTCTAGTTTGATCAATGGTATATGTCGGATAGCGACTTGGTTAAGTGTACTTTGCTTATCGATTCACAAAATGGTGTTTAGTTCTTGTGCTTTATCATCTTAGATACCTAATCGGTGAGATAGAACCTCTTGGTTCATGTTTGTTTGGTTGTCTTTGACTCTATCTGTCTTACTTTTGTACTTATAACTTGCTAAGTCAAAATTTCCTTTTAAGCGATTTAAGATCTTCTCTGTTGGAATTTTGCGGTCAAAACCTTATTTTGTGTTCAAATTCAAATAACATTGCTTGCTTTATGTTCATCACACCTTAATATGTCATTTTCAGTTCTTAAATCAAGATTAAACTTGGAAAAAGTCAATCTTTCGGTTTTGATAAAAGTCAAAAGTTAAAAACTAAGTTTCGCCACTCTAGCGAGGATTTTTCATGCACTCGGTTCTAGGTCAAATCAAGTGAATATTGTTGCTTTTAAAACCTCTCTTGGTCTAGTTTATGTTTGTCATTTTTCATATTTTTGCAAATTTTCTTCAAGCTCTAAAGAGCTTGTCAAATTGGTGATGAATCACAATGCGAGAGCCTTTATTAGCTGCATTGGGGTTGGCGGTTTTGCAAGGTGCATAGAGCTCATCATAGCTCCATTAGGTCTGAGTTTTGGTGTGTAAGATCTCACCCAGGTCTTTTCAAGTCCCAATTGCTTGATTTCGGTTTAGCTTAATGAGTGGCTTGTGCTTATACCTAAAGTGAGCACCTGTTAACTGTTTTTTAGCTTATTTTCAAAACATCAAATCTGTACTAGCTTGTGATTCTGTGGTTTAGACTTGTTGAGATCTGTTGCAATCTAGTTCTTGTAGCTTATTATAGTCCCTGTTTTCAGTTGGTGCCTTTTGGTGAGCTTTTGGCTTATCCAAGTGCTTAATCATAAGCACTTTCCATATCAGTTTCATATTCCTCCTAACAAGCACCTGTTTTTCCATTTTTCTTATATTCCTAATATTATTTTAGAGTTTTCTTGAAATTTTCAGATTTTTCTAAGTTGTTTTGCTATTTTTCTTAATTTAAATTAGTTTTTAAGCATTTTTAAATAGCTTTTAATACAAAAAATTAAGAAAAGCTTCAAAAAAATAATTTTTCATTTTTCTTAAGTTAAGATAAATATAAAAAAGCAAAAAAATATTTTTCCATAATTTTCTTAGTTTAAAAAGTATTTTCTAGCATTTTAATTAGTTTTAAATAGTAATTAATTAATAATAAATATATAAAAAGTCAAAAAAATATATTTTCAGTTTTAAAATTAGTTTTATCATATTTTAGATTTTTCTAAGTTTTAATTTTATTTTTCTAGTCTCATTTCATATTTTCTTTTATTTTAGAGTATTATTAAATAGTTTAATATAGTTTTTAACTAATAAAAATTAAATAAATAGTTTTAAAAATAATTTTCTTTTCTAATAATTTTCTTATATAATTAGGATTGTAAAATGTATTTGCTATATTCATAGGTATTTTCCTTCTTTATTTTCACGTTTTATTTTGTGCGTTAATGTAGTTTTAATTTAAGCGTCGTTTTAGGTTTTAAACGTTCATCACTTTAAATTTAGTGATAGCGTTTATTTAATATATTTTATCTTTTAATTTTCTTAATTTGTATTTTAGTCGCTTTAATTTATATCTTTTCGATAGTATAATCATCCATCATTCCTTTCGGATCATTATCCTTAGTGATCCTTCTATCGTCTCGAATTAGTGTTGTACACACCATTGAGTCTCAGTGGGACTTAACGACCGGAATTCATTGTATTCTCGATCTTCATTGTATTTGTGCTCGGCGGTTTAAAGTCATTACGGTTAGCCATTC
This sequence comes from Chrysanthemum lavandulifolium, assembly GCA_022545495.1. Taxonomy (NCBI): domain Eukaryota; kingdom Viridiplantae; phylum Streptophyta; class Magnoliopsida; order Asterales; family Asteraceae; genus Chrysanthemum; species Chrysanthemum lavandulifolium. The sequence goes on along the minus strand of CM040246.1, from coordinate 128,974,281 downwards.
GCAAGTGGGCGGCTTGTGTGATTAGACTTGACGGTTACTGCACGCATCAAAATTTTGGACAAGCTTGTATACGGAAGGCATGTCATCTGCCGGTTGGTGGAGCACAAGGCATCTTGGGCCTTGAAGCATGCCAACCGATATTCAGACGGTGGTGATCACAGGAAAGTTCAAATGAATGAATTAAATGAACTCGTGATCAAGCATCGAGAACTCTTTGATCTATAAAGAAAAGACAAAGAAGATTCATGACTCAAAATCAAAACCGCGTTTTCAACGTCGGTGATCGAGTCCTTCTTTTCAACTCAAGATTGAAGATTTTCTCGGAAAACTAAAATCCGTTGGTGCGGACCATTCACCATTACTAAAGTATTTCCATATGGAACCATTGAGTTATCTCGACCCGATGGTCCAAATTTTAAAGTGAATGGTCATCGATTGAAGCATTATTTTGGAGAGGACATTCCTCACGTGGTTGTCCCGGATCTACAAACTTTCCCCATGAACCAATGAATGCGGGGATCGAGTCAAGCTAGCGACTCGGGAATCAAAACAGATAGCATGCTACATGGGTTTTACCCGTGTGTTCCACCACAATGTGGGGAGATGCCCCGTTGTTGTATATAAGAGTTTCATGAAAAAAAAAAAAAAAAAAAAAAATCCTTGCTAAATAATGGCGTAGTATTTCCCTTTTACGTTCTATGTTTCGGCATAACCGCCGGTACTTTGAATATTGAGGCAATATTCATTTCTAGTGTGGGGAATTCTCATGAATTTTATCATGTAATTATCGCCTAATTCCCCATTTTGGCCAAATTTTTTTTTGGAGTAAGTGTCTTGCACTTACTCGGATTCTGATTATCGATCGCCATGTCTAATAAACAAAAGGATTGGCTAATCCAGAGCAAACGGCTCTTGGTAAAGATATCTCAATCAGTTGACGACTTGCATTTGCCCAAAATTGTATGGTATTGACTCACCATATCTTTAATTAGTGAAGAGTTGGCTAGCCCGCAAGTTTATGGCTTGTGGTAAAGCGATGGAAAAACCATAATTGGTAATCACTCACCAAAGATAATATTGATAATTTATCTAAGAGTTGGCTAGTCGAGTAAGCGGCTTTTGGTAAAGACAAATCAAATCATTGAAGTCGGTGGTTTGCTCAAAATCACATAGTTATCGATGTACCATGGTTCTTACTTGAACCGAAACATTTGGCTACTCGTAAGTAATGGCTTTTGGTAAAGAGATTCAAATCCATTAAGTTTTTCTCAAAAGATTGCTAGGGACTAGCAATATCTTAGTGTGGGGATTGATGAGTGTCAAATACTCATCATTTTTGTACCAATTAAACTACAAAAACATCCGAAAACACTCGAAATGCATCAAAATGATAAAAATATCACAAATAAGTGTTTTATGTGTTTTAAATGCAAAAATATCAAAATATGGTGAAAAACGTATCAAGTTGGCATAATTGGCGGTTTAGTCCCCAAGTTTCAAAAGTTGTCAAAAGCAGGTCCACAGTAAATCAAAATAAAGAAAATATCATTTAAGTCCCTAGGTTCTTAAGTTGTCAAAACTGGTCCTTGAGATTTAAAATTGCAAAATTACAATTTAGGTCCCTAAACTTTGAAAATTGTCACAAATGGTCCTTTGAAAATTTGAAAATGTCAAAAATAGTCCTTGCACTATTGGAACTTGTCGAGTTTGGTCCTTGTGACAACTTTGATAAATTAGCGACTATGGTCCCTAAAGTTTGGAAGAATTACAAAATGGTCCTTGTAGACATTAAGCCTTAAACCTTTGACCCTTCCTATAACCTTTGAACCACGCCAACCATTGTGACCCCTGTCATTATCATTTTGGACCCTGGTCAAATAAAGTCAAACCAGCCACTTTATCCTCTTCCTCCCACCACTGACTAGCCTCGCAACTCGGGCATATTCCCATCATCTCACTTATCCCTCCCCTCATCATCATTTCCACCAACCTTTCACACCACAATTAATGCCACCCCACCCCCTAGTTGCAAATTCGAGCTCATTTGCTCAAAGCGACTTTTCCGCCAAAAGTAATCCAATGGCCAAAATGCACCCAAGTGATCCAATGGTTACGGAAATTAGTGGGAATCATTCGAGAGAGGTGAGAAGACATATGGTGTATAAAAAGAAGAAAGGAAGCAAGAGAAGGAAGTACTTAGTTTTTAAATTCATGTATGTCGTATTTATAAAAATTGTCTTAGCGATCTTTCATTTTGTAATCTTTTGTTTCTATGTATTAAACTCAATCTGTTTTATCAATATAAACTGTTTTCAAGTATCAATTCAAAGGTTTTTATATAGTTTCATGTTTTGTATCCTCTGTTATAAAATCAGTACAAATGTGCTAAAAACCAAGCTTCAATAAGCTTCTTTATCAGTCAAACAAGCTTATTTAAGCTTATTATAGCTTTTAGTAAGCTTAAGAAACAGTTTCAAGCATATTTGGTTTTTGGTCAATGAAAGTCAACTGAGAAGAAAATTTGGTTAAGCAGGTTTGGAAATGGATATTGGTTAATGCAGTGATGGATATGGGTTGAAATTTGGTTTTAGATAGTAGTTCTTGGTGGTGTTTGGCAAGCCATTGTGGCTAGGACACATGTAAGCTTTGAAAATTTCACATCGTTATAATCTACTATTTAGCATATTGATAAATTGATAGATTTTGTTTGAGATATGGCATCATTTGAGAGTTAATTGATTATTAAGCCTAGATTAAGTGTTAGTATAGGTTGGGTAAAGAATCATTGAGTTGCATTGCAAAAGCAGGTTAATAGAGTGTGTTTGGTGCAGTTGGTTTGATTGATCTTAAGCTCTTGTTTGTGCTTGATATCTATCTACCTAGTCTCCATATAGTCTATTTGAATCATTTACATCAAAATATTGCATCCGCTTAGCTCAAGTCAAAATTACCATTAACGAGTCCTAATTTCATATCTGTTGGGATTTTGTAAGATCAAAATCTTGTTTTGTGTTTAAAATACATAGAGATAACTTGCACTAGTTTCATTCCATCATAAAACATCAATATCTGTCCAAAATTAGTGTCAAAGTTCAATAAAGTCAAAACATCAAAGCGCTCAAAAGTCAAAGTGGTAATATCCGGTTTCACCAAAGCGGGGTGATTTTTCATGAATTCAATTTTGGACCAAATCAAATGAAATTGTGGGTTTAAAAAGTTCAGTTGGTCTATTTTCTTAATATCATTTTCAGATTTTTAATAATTTTTATAAGCCCCAAAGCGCTTGTCAAGCAGGGCTTATTTGCCTGATCACAAACTCGTTGAACACCGAGTTTGCCTGATTCTTCTGCAGAGCTTGGCAAAAGCTCATAAGAGCTTGTCCAAGGCTAATCTTTGGTTTACAAGTAGCCAACCAGGTCTTCTTCAGGTTCCAACTTTTGGTTTTTAGTTGTAGCTTATTTGAGTGGCTTATTTCAAGCCACAAAGTAGTAGGCAAAAATCTGTTTTAGCACTTGGTGTTCAAAACTCCAAATCTGTGTAGTTTACAATTTAGAGGTTAAAGCTTGTTGTAATTTGTTGTTTTAGAGTACTTTTAGCATAATATAGCTTCTGTGAAAGTTTGGAGCCCAGTTTGTACCTTTGGCTTATTTCAAGTGCTTATTACATAAGCACTTGCATTGCAGTCTCATTTTCTTACACACAAGCCCCTGTTTTTATATTTTTCTCAGATTCATAACATTATTTTAGACTTTTCTTGAATTTTTCATATTTTCTAGGTCATTTGCTATTTTTCTTAATTTAAAAGCAGCTTTTAGGCTTATTTAATTAGCTTTTAATACAATTAATTGGAAAAGTTTCAAAAAATAAGTTTTCAATTTTCCTAGGTTAAGATAAATATAAAAATCAAAAAATATTTTCCAGATTTTTCTTAGTTAAATTTGTACTTTTAAGCAATTTAATTAGTTAAAAATAGTTTTTAATTCATAGAAAATAGAAAATAATCGAAAAATATAAAAGTAGTTTTGAAAATTCTCTTTAGTTATTTTAGATTTTTCCAAGTCATAATTTCATTTTTCTAGCTTTATTTCACATTTTCTTGTATTTTAGGTTAATATTAAATAGTTAAAATAGTTTTAATTAATAATAATTAAATAAATAGTTATAAAAATAATTTTCTTTTCTTAAAATTTTCTCTTATCATTAGGTTTGTAAAAATATCATTTTCATATTTTAGGATTAATATTGCTTCATTTCACATTTTCTTTTGACGTCACGTAGTTTTTAATTTAAATTTTATAAAGAAAAATCAAAACATCGGTTTAAAAATAGTGATAGCGTTTATTTAATATAATTTATCTTTTTAATTTTCTTTAATTTGCATTTAAGCCCCTGTAGTTTATTAACTTTTCTTTTAGCATAATCAATCACAACTCTTTTCCATTCAAATTATCTCGATCACTACGTTTGCTATTCTCGCTACGACTCGTTGGGACATAACGACTGGGAAACACTATACTCTCTCGGACTTCATTGCATTTGTGTCTCGAACTGTTTTAAGTTTCTTCGGTTAGCCATTCACAGTGGCTAACATGTGAGATAACAGCGGTTTTACGAATCAAATTTTAGCGCCACGCCTAAGTCGGTTGAGGAATGATTATCTCCTTGATTAGGAGATATCCAATATCTATTCCGTAAATAGATTCGTATTTGGGCCTTCGTGGGCCTAAACGCTTGTCAGCGTAGCCCATCTCGTGCTGGGCTTTATCAGTATTGGGCTTTGGGGCGGGTTCGTGACCCGGGTATAGACTATACGTCATCATACGCCTTTTGAATCAATTTGCTTCAAATCACTTTAGGCCACTAAATAGCTTCTTGGGACTGATTATGATAATCTGCTAACATTGAGTCGGTATTTTTTCTTATGTGGTTTCATTGGTTAATCTTTAGAACTTTTTTAGTTGCAACTGTTTCAGTTTGATTCTGCAAGTCTGCAACTATACATGTGGTGTCAATTATCTTGTATTTTCCCCCTACTGTATAGGCAATGTGACGTTGATATGACATCTCGGATGTGGGTAAGAGTCAATGGTCAGTGTTAAATCTACTTCGCTGAAGGCAGTAATACCATTTCTTATAGTAGTAATTCAACATGATTAAGGAGTTTGTGAAAAGCGCACTTCCATAGTTCCATGTTGGTTGTCTTTCTACAATGTCACTAAGTTTCTCTTCATTAGTTGGTCGTTTCATCATATCACAGTAGTTGCTAGCAATTTCATATCATACTTTTAAGAGAATTTTTTTTAAATGAACCCTTTTTTCTATTAGTTTACGAATTTGGACTTCACACTAATTTTTTTCCAAAACGAACTTTTAAATATTATCCGTTAGATTAATTATTAGATGGCTTTTTCACCATACACGTATCTCTAAACTAATTTCAGGCGACATTTCAACGCGAAATTTGTATTGTTTTCAATATATTGTTTTCGGGCGAGTGTTGGGCGAGATTTGAGCGAGACGTGGGCGCATGAAAAATGATAAGCGAGATGCTAGGCGAGTTTAAATGTTGGGCGAGTGCTAAGGCGAGTGCTAGGCGAGTATAATGTTTTATGCACTTCTAGGCGAGTGGTGGGGCGATTTTGTAGTTTATCCACTTTCTGTCAACTCATATATTAGCGCAAGCTACTCTAAACCAAGTCAAGTAGGCTAAAAGGACCAAGTTTGCACTGTATCACCAATAAACCATTAAGTCATTAACTACTATCTTGCTTTGAATGGTCAGACCGAGTGACTTTTTGAATAAATGTATCATGCTTTTCAGTAAAAGGTAAAACTAGTTCCCAACATATGCAAAAGGTTCATGTTTTGTATTAGGGTGGTGGCAACCATCCCTCACCATCCCTCACCATCCCTCACTATCCACCAATAACATTTTTCCAACTCATCTCATCCCCACACCACCCCTCACCATGATTTTTAGTAAGCCATAGTATCCCTACCCCTCACCATTTTTTTTTTTTTTTTTTTTTTTACCTTTTTATATTTAAAATTATATCAAACAATTTAATTAAAACACATAATATTATTATTATTACTTAAAAGAAAATTACAAAATACTTAAAAGAAAATTACATAAAAAAGGAAATAATACTTAAAAGAAAAAAGAAAACACTAGTCGTCAAGGTGTGGTAAGTTTTGAGCCGCTACATGCTCCGTAAGATCATATCGGAGACGGTTATGGATGTTTTCGTCGAGTAACTCCGGTAGTACATTCGGTCATAATCGCACTAGGTGATCCATTATATGAACCGGTGATAATGCCACCCCATCATCTTTTAAAATCATATTGTGTAATATGACACAAGTATTTACTAGTTTGCGAATTTTTGGACCGACATAGCCAAGCGGACGATCGAGAAGCATCCATTTTGACTTAAGACGACCAAAAGCTCGTTCGACATCCTTTCTTGCAGACTCTTTGTAACTTCTTGAATCTCTTTTCCGTCGGGTCGGTGGGATACTTATATGCCTTAACAAACGTTGAATACGAGGATAGATTCCATCGGTAAGATAATATCCACGATTGTAAAGTCGTCCATTTACATAAAATGAACTGTTTGGCGCCGTTCTATTTCGCTCCGTAAGATACAATGGAGACTGATTCAAAACATTGATATCGTTGTTTGAACCGGGTGGACCGAAAAACGAATGCCAAATCCACAAATCATTTGAAGCGACGGCTTCAAGCATAATAATCGGGTATGGGTGATCACCTCTTATATTGACCTTTCAAATGTCGAGGACAATTTCGCCGAGATGAAATGTGTACAATCAAGGCTACCAAGCATTCCGGAATGTGATGTCGTTGTTCATGTGCCTCGAATAGCCGTACAACGTCGTGGGATGTAGGCCTACGTAAGAACTCTCGCCTATATAATTGGATTACCGCACGCAAAATTTGTCAAGGCAATCACTACAAATATAAAAAACGAAAACATTTTAAAATATATCGACTTATAAAAATACCAAGTTATTAGAAACACAAACATTTTAAAAATAACACAAGTTCTTCGTGCCATGTTTAGGTAGTCATCATATCTATCCGGATGTCCACCCGTTGCTAGTTGTCGAATGGCCGATGTGCATTTTTGTAACGCGTGAAACTTCTTCTCCCCGGCGTCTATGCCTTCTTGAAACCATTCGACATTCGCTTCAATATCACCAACAATTTTTACGAACAAGCTTCTATTCATACGAAATCTTTCACGAAAAACATTGGCGGAAACCTTGGGTTTTCAACGAAATAGTCATTCATTAGATTTTCTTGGGCTTGTTCACGGCGCTCGATATACCCCGGTATTGCTTGAGCTTGCCGTGTCTTCGAGGGCATCCATTGCGGCTAAAAAGGTTGACATGGTAGAACCCGTTGAAGACACGAGTTCGGATGAAGACTGGGAGGAAAACTCCGATGATGAAGATGAAGATGAAGATGAAGATGAATTCATTATTTTGGTGATATGCTTGAGTAAAAGTTTTGATTTTTTGGTTGTAAAAAGTATGTGAAATGGTTGTGTTTAAATAGAGATGAAATTGAAAAAGGAATTTTTTTTTTTAAAGTTTAAAGTGCCCAACGGCATGATTTTTAGCGTTGAACAGCTCGATTCTCTTCACCCGTCTCGGTGAAGTTTCACCGAATCTAAGCCCGCTCGAGTCGCATAGGTGGCGGCGGTGTAGCATTCGGGTGGCCAAGCCCGCACCTCACCCCCGGCCGTTGCCACCACCCTTATAGGTAATCTATACTTCTATGACATATGACACAAAAACTATTCATTTTGCTTAAACAAAAAGAAACAGGCGACAAAAACGGGCGATCAAATTTCTTTGATGTGACAGTTATCGTCCGTTTTGGTAAAACAATAGAATAAAGTTCGAATTAGAAAATTGGGTATATAAATGAGTTATTTAATTAATTGACTTTACTTTTAAAGGGTTCAAAATTTGATTAATTATTATAGGAGCTCGTATCATCTTTAATTTTCGGGAGTTGATACTCAAAAAAAAAAAAAAAAATTATTGACACACCACAATATCATACGACTATCGCATGTTATAATACGATATATGCATAATTGTGATGTTTGAATCATTTTCTTGTGTGGTATCAACCCTTAATTTTATCGACTTAATTTTTGGAAATATTATGTTTCACTAGTCGATATCGCAAGCTTGCATGCGATAAATATAGTTATATGTGTTTCTTACCCGCTTAGGAATTCGCTTCACAACACTTGAATGTATATGTGTTAGTTGTAAGTGTTTGTTTGGGTTCTGTAACTTTCCGTAGCTTTTCATGACATCATTATTCCCATATAGAAATACCCCTCGAATCTCTTACGCGTCAAACACTACCCCAAAAGTATATGATTTTGACGAATCAAGATTATATTGATTGAAATAAATGAAATAAAGGTTAAAGTTGTAAAATTTTGAATTAAAATAAAATAAACCCATTAAAAATATAAAACTAAAACTCATAAAAATATATCAAAATGGATGTTGAATTAAAGAGCATAAAATTTTAGAAAATATGGTGAAATTAGATTATAAAAAAATAAGTAGATAAAAGATATTTTAATTTAAAAATAAAGATGAATTTTTAGTTGAGAAATAGCATGTCATTTTATAATTAGACTCTTTATCTTAATTTTAACGATTAGGAGTTAGGTTTGGAGTTTGTTAGAAGTTAGAAATGGTTTGTTAAGAATTGACACATGTCATCTCACGATTGGAGCTCCTTATCTTAATTTTTGTTGAAAAACTCTTTCCATAATAAAAGTAAAAAAGTCGAATTTTTAAGTTCTTCTAATTTTAAAAGGCCTAAATCGTTATAAAGTAGTATAGATGAATAAAAAGAAAGGCAGAGTTTGGCCTGGTGGGCTGAGAAGCTTAGCAATGGCATTGCTTTTTAGTTCACGTATGAAATGTTGCTTTTTAGTTCACGTATGAAATGTGTTCAGATGATACTTTAAGGGTGTGTTTGTTTTTTAAAAAAAGGTATGAATAGCCTCTGATCGCTTACCAGTCAGACGCGGTAAGAGGCGGAGATCGTTTGTTTTTTATTTTCTAGTCAGACGCGGTAAGATGTCAAACGTCTTACCCAGCAAGATGTGGTGATAACCTCTTACTGCCTATGAACCTTACAAATCCAACTTCACAATATCAAATAAAATCTTAAAAAACAAAGATAAATAAAGATCTTGATACAAACCCATCATCAATCTTTGGAAAATCAAAAGCCCAGAACAGAAAAACCTACCTGGTCTCGAAATATTGAAAAAAAAATGAAAAGTTGGATTAAAGGGTTCCTTTGGTTTATGTTTCGAAATAAAGAAATGATTATAACGTATTCTTCTATATGTTTAGTGAGGTTTACAAAAGGAAATATAAAGAAATACTTGTTTGTTAGATGAAAGATATGGCGAGAATCAAAAAGTTTGGTGGCTAGCGTCTAGCTTTTGGGTGCGTCAAATGAAGAGAAAGTTATGATAGTATATTATATAATTAGGTTTAGGGTTAGGTCAATTAGTTGGGCTTATAATTTGGCTACTATTGTAATTAAATTTTATTTGGGCTAACATTTTGAGTAGTTAGTTGGGCCAAATATAAAACACAAAGCTAAGGACCCAATTTTGTATAGTATTAATTTTGTGCGTGTCGAGGTAGTTTTCGCAAAACCGACGAATTGAAAAGATAACACGTATGCTGACATGGATGAACCAAAACCGTGTTTTTGTGAAATTCAAAATTGATTTTTTTTTCAAATTTTTTTGTTACATTCAAGTACTTATTCATCTATTGTTATAGTTTAATATATACTTAAAAAATAGATAATTATACCATTTAGACAATTTATAAAAAAAACAAACAACTTTATTTCAATCAGATTCAAACTTTACAACCACCTCTTACCAGTAAGATGTGATAGTCAGATTCAGACCCAAAACATCTAAATGAAATAAACACACCCTAAGTCATCGATTTAAGACAGGACAAAATATTTTTTACATACAAAGGGATCAATCTTTGCTATTCATTTTTTGTTTGATCGAATAAATGAGATTAATCTCAACAATTTAAAAACCCCACTTTCATTATTTTTTTTACAAATATTAATATCTTTCAAGCAAGTTAATCATTGCGAAAAAATATACCATTACAACAAGCATTTAATTATATTTTATAAATAGACACTTTGATATACTTTGACAAAAAAAAAAAAAAAAAATCGTGTTTTCACGTTTTTTTTTTTTTTTCGTTTTTTTTCGTTCATGAAATTTGCATGAAAAATCATAGATGATTAAACACTAATTTGAATATCATATATGATATTAGTGTTAAATCACATAGGATATTACACTAATATCACATGTGATATTACATATCACACGTGAATATCATATGTGATTTAACACTAATATCACATGTGATATTATATATCATATGTGATTTAACACTAATATCACATGTGATATTCAAATTAGTGTTTAATCACATGTGATTTTTTCATGCAAATCTCAGATTCGAAAAAATAAAACGAAAAAAAAAGACGAAAAAACGTGAAAAAAGTTTTTTTTCTTTTTTCCGAAAGTATATCAAAGTGACCCTATAGAAAGATAACTAAATGCTTGTCGCAATGGTGTAATTATTTTCGCTTAACGATTAGCGGTTTAAGAGATATTTAAATTATAAAAAATAATTGAAATAATAAATTTTTTTTAATCTCAACAATTGATTTCTTTTTAGATGGATGGTGGGGATGAGTCCCTTAGTATGTGAGAAAAGTTTGGTATGTAAAATAACTCTCCTCTAAGTCATCAGGTGAATAATTTTTTATTTTTGCTAGTATAATGAAAATAAAACATGAACTAAACTATATGATTTCATTAAAACTAGTAAACAGATTGAGAAGAGATATATTTCTTTTGACATATTAGTGGACTAACTAACTAAAACATGTATTTGTGTGACACAAAATTTAATCTTAGAAATTTTAACCAAAATTAACACTAGACGATAAACATACATGATGTTCCGTGATCCCCGAAACCCGCCTAGGTCCAATTTGTTGGCGTATGATGTGTCCGGACGGTACAATCCGAACCGACCTATCCTGGACGATACACACTGATCAATACCACAAAACCAAATCCTTCTTTATCCACCAAACCTATGGTCCTCAGGGGTGCGCCATTCCAAGTTTTAGGAATTGTGTCACGCTGATTTGACACCTATAGTGTAGGCTAGAGTAATTGCTGTTTATTCCCGAGGTTGTACGGTATAGAGGTTGGGGTAGTATAAATGCCCCAACATATTTATTGTTTTCATTAACTAATACTTGAAACTCTCACTCATATTTATTACTATATCTCTCGACCTACGCTTATTCTCACGCGGAGTTTGGTCTCGGGATAACACCCGAGGCGAGGCTAACGCGTGTCTGCTCATTGTGCAGGTCCGAAGAGTATCACTACTTAAGGCCGAGAGATCAATATCTACAGAAGCAGATCAGAGCCAAGAGCAGATTTTTGCATCAACAAATTGGCGCCATCCGTGGGACCCGTTATTCGTTCTACCAGAAAATCCGAATGACTGGTCCGCTAGAAACACCGTTGGGCCCTTCAGTAACCCTTACAGTTCAAGCCGAAAAGAGCGGAATTAATGACAACGAGCCTTCAAATCTCCAAGAGCAAATTCAAGCTCGGTATATCGTTGGAAGCCTCGATCAAGAAGTACAACACAACCGGAGCAAGTGTTATTAGACCTATACGACTGTCCTTGGAAGACGAAGAGGAGGATAGACCAGACAAACATACAGAGGGGGAACCGATGACGACCTGAGTAAACCCTTTACAGAACTGGCCAGATCCCCGTTCACAAGGAGGATAGTTGAGTTCTCTTGGCCTAAACATGTTATGCCGACAAACTTGAAACTATACAATGGATCAACAAATCCGTACGATCATATCAACCGGTTTGTTGGGGCGGCGAACCAGGGAAATGGAAAATGCGGGTAAGGTGCCGAATGTTTCAACAGACATTTGATGGGGTAGCTCAAGGGTGGTTCAACAATTTGGAGCCCGAAAGTATTGACAGCTGGGATGACCTTCGAGAGCAATTTGTAACTAGGTTTGCTCTTCGCAAAAAGCATCAAAGATCTAACCGAGATCACGAAAATAACTTGAAAGGCACACGGAGTCTATCGAATTCAAAAAGCGATGTACGAACGAAGCCAGTAGGATACCAAGTGTTCTAGAGTTGATGAGGTTATTAGCGTTCATGAATGCTCATTGATGTCCAGATTTGGCCAAGAAATTCTCCGATCAGGTACCAAAGACAGTCAAGGAGATGATGATCAGAGTAGATGATTATGTGAGGTCTGAAGAGTCCTACAAAAGCATAGAGTTGCCAAGAGGGGAAGGGCACGAGTCGAACAGGAGGGGCAACCTCGTCCCAGGGCGAGACAAAATGTTCAGGAGCGGATACGTAGATAGGCAAAGGAATGACCGGGGAATGTGGGATAGGAGCGATTTCAAACAAAAAGAAGCATATGGCTCATACGTAGATCCCAAGAATGATAATCGCTTCCGAAATAACTACCGCCGCAATGAGATAACTAAGCCAGACCCTAACCGATCCATGCTCTTTGTTCTATCTAAACAACCGAAGGAAATTCTAGCAACTTAACACCAGTTGAATTTACCTCCGCCACATCCTTTGCAAAGAAGGCCAAGTAAGGAAAACGCAGATAGTTATTGTGAGTATCATGGGGAGAAAGTACATATGATGAACGACTGTTATCACTTAAAGAAGAAGTTGGAAAAGGCTTTGGAGTCCGGGAAGTTAGACCACTTGTTGAAGAACATGCAGCAAAAAGGAGAGAGAGATCAAAGGGAAATAATAACGGGAAAGCAAAGGTGATTAACAGGGTTAGAAATCATTCGGAATATAGAAAAAGAAAGACAAGAGCCCTAGATGAAGACGTGATGAATGTCCTCATAACTTTCCCTAGGTTGGCAGTCGATGATTTGTCTGAGGAACAGCTCATCATTGAGGCTGAGATAGAGGAGTACCTGGTCAGGAGGATCTTTGTTGATGAATGCGCATAAGTGGAAGTAATGTATGAGCATTGATTCAATAATCTTTGTCCATCCATCAAAGCCAGGTTGAAGGAAACAAGTTCCCCGCTGGTGGGATTCTCCGAGGAAGTGATTAAACCTTTGGGAAAGATTGAGCTAGATGTGTGCTTCAGATACCAGGGTTTATATAGAAGAACCATTATGAAGTTCGTCTTTATCCTGTCCCCTTCACCGTATAACGTAATCTTGGGAAGGTATGGCTTGAGGAGCTAAGAGCGATCCTCAACAATCCATAAAATGACGAAATTTCCAACACCAAAGAGAATAGCCACTTTAGTCACTATGTCGTTAGTACTTCGAGTGCGTAGGATGGAGGAAGGCATATGTCATCGGGATCGAACCGAAGAGGGTGGAAGCCATGGAGAATACCAATCAAACCCAAAAGAAACCGGACCAATCAAGAAAATATTGGTTAATCTGACTTTCCGGAACAACGGGTAACCATCGTCATAAATATTTCCCAAGAATGTAGGAGGCAAGTGATAAAATTACTTAGGAAGAACAAGGAGGTGTTCGCTTGGCAATCGTCGGACCTGACGGGCGTCCCAAGACGGCTGATAAAAGATACCTTTAATGTTAATGTTTTGTATTCTCCGGTGGTTCAGAAAAGAAGAATGTTCTCGCTGGAAAAAAAAACCAGGTGATAACTAAAGAATTTTAAGAGTGGGTAAGAGCAGGCATTGTGAGGCTGGTGAGATATCCGACCTGGATTTCAAATCCGGTTCTGGTGAAAAAGTGTGACGGAATCTGGAGGATGTGCATGGACTTCAAGAACTTGAATTCCTCGTGTCCAAAATACTATTATCCTTTACCAGAGATAGACTGGAAGATAGAGTCTGTAATGGGATATAAGTATAAGTTTTTCCTCGATGCTTATAAAGGATATCACCAGATACAGATAGCGTGTCACACCCCCAAATTACATGTTTTGCAAATGAATGGAATACGGGGATGACCGTCATAGCATCAA